>JANVCC010000048.1:459947-504709 GCA_025345505.1 Todiramphus chloris collaris | reverse complement strand
GCACAGGCTGCACGGTGGGTCCCATCCCCTCCCTGCAGCCCCAGTGGGCAGCACGGTCAGACACAGCACCGTGGGGTGTGTGGCAGCAGAGGACATGCCATGGGGCTGCAGGGCATCTGGCATCTTCGCTTGGGACACCAAGGCGTAGCTGGAGAGTCAACACTTTGACAGGTGACTATTTACACATAGCAACTGCAGGAGGTTTTCTATGAACACAAATGTGAGAAGTGAAAGAGAGCAAACCAGAAAATAAAGCTCATGGTTCCTGCTGTATTTTTGCTCCAGTCTTGAGCTCAGACTGTTCAGCCTGGAGAAGAGGAACTGAAGAGGGATATTATCCGCGGCAGGAGTAAAGACAACTGAGCCAGGGTCTTCTCAAGGTACCCAAAGAATGAATGAGGCAATGGGCACAAACTGAAACCCAGGAAATGACACTGAAACGTAAGAAAAAGCTTTTTTACGATGAGGATAGTCAGGCACTGGAGCAGGTTGCTCAGAGAGATTGTGGAGACTCTGTCTTTGTAGATACACCTGGTCAGACACGGCCCTCAGCAGACTGCTCTGGCTGACGCTGCTTGAGCAGGGGACTGGACTGGGCGATCTCGAGAGGCCCCTGCTGCTCCCAGAAAACACGTGGTTGTGCAGCCCTGCTCCCTCCTTCTCCCTGCATCTCCTGCTGGCCATCTGACCTGGCACAGCCATGCGTAGTTTTTAGCGAGCTGTTAATGGTGGTAGCTTTTTCCCTGTGAAGCCCCTGGGTCCTCTCCTTATTGAGCAGTGCCAGGTGAGATGGATTTCTCACCTTCACTAAAGTGGAACAGTGTCCTTGGACTGAGGGAGATTGAGTGGTAGATGAGGGAGAAAGGGGCTTCTCTTCTCTTATTTAATTGCCTGTGTGGCATGAAGGCAAAGCGTATGCCTTTCGGCACTGCTCCCCCTGAGCTATCCTCTCTTCAAGTTTGTCCCTGCGAAGATAGCTGGAAGGGGCTTAGATTGTTTTTTTTTTAAATAGACATTAGAATAGACCAACTTGCTGAGGGGTAAGACATTGGCCTCACGTGGGAAACAGCCCCTGGCTCTGCGGCACTTTCTGTTCATGAAGGCACGGAACACTTTCCTGCACTGCAGGAGCAGCTGAAGTGAAGGCCAGCCTTGACCTCTGACAAGCAAAGGTGAACCTCAGAACTGCTCTTCCTCAGCTTTTCTATCCACTATTGCTTGAACAAGATGCCTTTTCTGTATCCAGTTCCCTTTCCCCCCCCATGTTTCACAATCTCCAGAGGTCCCCCCCTCCCCATACTTGCCTGTCCTGAGTTTTCGGGTGAGTTCAGGTCTTGGCATTTTGCTGTGGAATTGTGACTGCTTCCACAACCTGGCACGTCTGGGGCTTCCCACAGCGAGCTAGGAAAAGGAGCAGTGAGCATGTGCTGCACTTGCAGCACGGCGTGTGGGGGCCGGTATTGGAAGGCATCGTCAGCTTCCCTGCAATGTCCTCCTGCACCAGCCTGCAGAAGCAGCTGCCATGAGAAGCCCCCGTATTTCAGAGTTCCTTCCCACAGCGCCTATCTCGGGGTTTAGGTCCCTGAGAACAGTAGGGAGCAGAAGAAACAGGACAGAAAACGAGTGTCCTCCTGAAACCCCAATTTCAGTGTTGGAGGAAAGACCTCATCAGAACACACACGCAGACACATCCCGCCCCAGCTAAACCCAGGGCTTGGTCCTGTTACCTTTTCTCCAGCTGCAGCAGCACGGCCAGCTCCTTGCATCTCGGCTGCAGCTGCACTGCTGTGACCTCTCCTGCCTCCTCCCAGTTGCAGTTCCCCATGGATCCTAGTCTTGGCAGGGCTGCAGGCACCCCAAAGAGGCAGTGGCTTCCCTGGAGAGCTTCCCCAGCACCTTGCACTGTCCATGCCCTGTGTGGGCATGAGTCCTGTCTGTAGGAGGATGTGAGGAACTAATAAACAGAGTGGGAGAAGCGGGAACTTAAACCTGAAGCTCTCACTGTGTGACACTGAACAGCTTGTCACCCTGCAGGGCTCGCAGTCGAAAGGGTAACGCACTGGAAAACTCATGTCAGAGTTTCAAAACATCCTGGTTAGGATACACAGGAGAAATAGATCAAAAACGTGAGTGAGCATTTTGAAATTGAGTAGCCAGGCAAAGCACAGAGAATCACAACGTGGTGTTTCAGAGGGAGGATGTGGCTTAAAGCTCCTATTTTGTTGAGCAACAAAGACAAGAGGGAAGGCTTGGTTCTGGTCGCTCTTCATTGCTTCCTCTGTGACTGCAAGATGTGCACAGACGAGGAAAAGGGAGAGGATGGGAAAAGACTGAAGGGACACAGTGTTTCCAGGATGTTGCTGGTGCCCATGGCAGCTCCAGGGGAGCTATCAGTGGTAGCCAGGCCCCTGTGCTGGACAGGGAGGGTCAAGGTCTCACCTCACTGGCCCATGTGCAAGGCAAAGCAGCAGGAGAGGAAAGCAGGAGAAAACAGTGGGGTGTGGGAGAAACACAAGGAGGATGAGTTCACACATCCCAGGGCAGCGCTCTTTTGGAGGGACAAAACGGTTTGGCCAGGAACCCTTGTCTGGTGTGTTGCTGCAAGCATCAGGAGGAGGTTACAGCTTCACAACTAAGGCCTGGTGATAGCTGAAGCTGGCGTGACACTGCTCTGGCTCCAGGAGGGCTGCCTGTCCTCCCACGGGCCCCTTGCCCCTTTGGTGGCCAAGCCTGCTCAGCCACGTTAGTGCTTCTTAGGCTTGCTCGGCAGTGGATTCCCAGCCCCGCTCGCTGGCTTGCCAGCCCTTTAGCACCCTTCTCGGGCTGCAGCGGGCAACTCTTCTCCGGACAGAGCCAGTCCTTCATCGCCCTGCCGCCGCTTCTCCTGGCGATGGTTGTGCCTGGGACGTCCTGGAGCAAGTGACAGCTCCCCTGTTCTACAGAAGCTGCTGAGGTTACATCAGGGTGGCCTTTCCCTTACACCTCGGTGAGCACAAGGATGTCAAGTACTGAGGCTCACCAGCCCCAGGCACCGCGGCTGAAGGCGCTCCCTGGCAGGGCCGCCTTGCCCACCACAGGTTTGGGTGGCAGTGGCCAGGGGCACGGGGCTGGCTCAGCCCGGAGAGCTGGTGTTCAGGGGCATGGATCAAGAACAAGTGGGCACGGGGCTGGCTCAGCCCGGAGAGCTGGTGTTCAGGGGCACGGATCAAGAACAAGTGCAAATTAAATGAGGTTTGAAGTGTTACACAGCAGGCGCTTCTCTAGCATAAGCGTGTTGGCACGAAGCTTTGCCATGGTTTTAGACGAAAGGTGGCGGTGAGACGGGAGCAGCCACGTCCTCGCGCAGGTCCAGAGACACACCAGCCCCTCCCTGCCCCATGGAGCAGTCAGAACCTGCTTGCTTGGCAGCCACTGTGGCTTTGGGCAGGCTGGGGTCCAGTTCAGCAGCAGGAGCGATGCCACCACGTCCCATCCCCAGCACGCCCTTTGCAGCGGTATCGCTGGCTCCCAAATGGCACCATAAGCCCTGTCTGACGGTGGCCCCCGTGACATTACTTTTTCTGCCGTGATTTACCTTCCCCAGCAGCGAAGCTTGCAGCTACAAGTGGTATTTGCCCCCTTCTCTTCTGTTTACCTAGTGCTTTGCGAGAAGGAAATTGGTCTCTTCTCTCCCCATTTCATTTTTCTGTCTGGCACTAGAGGGCAGAAGGAAGGATGGAGGAACCTTGCAGCTCAGACCTGCCTCTTCTCAGCAGCTCTCTGAGGGTGCGGAAACGAGCTTGGCTTGAAAGGCTTCTCCCTTTGTCCATTAGGAAGGCACGTCAAAGGTTTCGTGCCCCAGCTCTTTAGTGCTATTAGAGTTCCATAGCTCGGGGTTCCGTTTCGGAGGTAGCACAGTGTGAAGCAGCCCTGTGCTCCCCAGCAGGCAGGGTGCCGAAGCGGCATCCCCGTTTGCCCGCGAGGCAAAGTGGGCTTTTGTGGTCTCTGCAATTCGGGAAATGACTTTGTGTGATGGAGAACTTGCTTCTTCCCTTGCAGCAAGGCTGCCTGCCCTTACTATCCCTTTACCTTGAAAGCCTTTTTCCCCCAGCCCAGCGCCTGCGAGAGGGTTTTGCAGCTCCAGAGCAGGGCAAGGGGAGGTAAGAGGGATGCACAGGGCATGGTTTAACCAGAGGTGGTGGTGGGGCCAGGTTTCAAGACAGTAAATGCCAGCCTGTCACAGGCACCAGGGGTTTCTCATTAAATCGGTGCAGACAGGGACATTTTCATGGTGCAAACAGCCGGGCGCCTCGTCACACGTTCCTTCTCTGCCAGAGAAACGCTGGCTGGGAGCCACCAGGGCTGTGGGCTGGAGGAGTGAACCCGCCGAGATCCCCGGGTCACAGACCGCTTTTGTCGGGAGGAGAAGAGAGCATGTGAGCCTGGCAGGATGAGCACCATGAGCCTGGCAGGATGAGCACCGTGAGCCTGGCAGGATGAGCACCGTGAGCCTGGCAGGATGAGCACCGTGAGCCTGGCAGGATGAGCACCGTGAGCCGGGAGGATGAGCACCATGAGCCTGGCAGGATGAGCACCGTGAGCCTGGGAGGATGAGCACCGTGAGCCTGGGAGGATGAGCACCGTGAGCCTGGCAGGATGAGCACCGTGAGCCTGGGAGGATGAGCACCTTGAGCCTGGGAGGCTGAGCACCGTGAGCCGGGAGGATGAGCACGGTGAGCCTGGCAGGCTGAGCACCGTGAGCCTGGGAGGCTGAGCACCGTGAGCCTGGGAGGCTGAGCACCGTGAGCCTGGGAGGCTGAGCACCACGTGCCCTGCTCTGGAGGCCCCATGGCTGCCACGATGGTTGTGTCATCTGTAGACGAGGAGAGGTCACGGTGGGGAAGCCACAGCAGGTTTAATGCCAGTTCTGCTCTGGGATGAGGGGAAGCTGAAAGCGACTGAACCAGCTCCTTCTGCGTGTCCAGCTGCCACTATTTGATGTCTGAAGCAGGAGTGCAGATGGCAGTGGATAGCAACTCACTGGTTTTACGCCCAGTTGAACTAATTCATTTTATTTTTCTTCTGAATTTTGCAACGTCTGTAATGAACACGCATGGTATAAGTAGTTGTTTAATCAACAGATAAGACTAAACATATTCTTCCTTTTTACTTTTTATTTGTTTAATCTCTTCAGAGTATCACTTACTAGGATGAAATGATCTGACGTTTGTGGGTAGAGAAACTCAGTTTCTTAAATTCGAATTAAACTGTGCCTAAAAGGGTTTTCACAGTCTGACATACATTTTGAGATTAAGAGTTTTGTTCTGTTTTTCACAGAGGAAAAGGAATCTTTTATATGCTGACAGTAAAAAGGACACTGAAAGAGCTAGTAAATAGTACATTGTCTAAGACACTTCATTTGTAGAAGAGCTGACCTTGGGTTTATTATCTACTCATTTTGACCTCTTATGCACAGTATTTCAAGGAAAGCACCATTTTTTCCAAGCAAACTTTTGGTTTAAGCTGATCAGCATTTCCTGAGTGGAGAAAACAACTATCAAAACTCCTGACCACATCCCACCACAGGAGCACTGGATGCTGAGAGAAGCTGGGGCCAAATCCAGCACTCCTTTGTCTCACCACACTCCGCAGCAGCACCTGGGAAAGAGTGAAGTCCTGGGTCCCAGGTGTGCTGAAGCTCTGTCCAGAGCCACCATCAAGGTTGTCTTTTCCTGAATTATCTTGCAATGTCACTGCACTGATATTTGCATCCTTCAGATAATTTAACAGCTCAGTTTTTTTCATGGTCTAATGCACAGTTCTCCATTCCTGGGCTGGAAGGACCCATGCTGCTGGCTCTCAGGAGCCACTGCAACGTCCAGCTCCTTCTCTTGGCCATAGGGGAGAAGAACAGAAGAACAGGATCCAGGAAGAGGTGAGCCTGGGAGGCTGAGCACCGTGAGCCTGGAAGGATGAGGACAGCCAGCACTTCTAGAGAGAGACCTGACTGGTGAATTAGACTTTGCTTGTCTCAAAGACCATTGCCTTTCTGACAGAAACCCTCGGAAAGTGGTTAACAAATGATGCACGCTCATACATGGATTTTTCAGGTGAAAAGTAATCCTCTGGCTGAAATGGATTTGTACGGGTGGTTCTGGAAGTACTGCATACCTTCAGGGCATTGGGATTATTTCTCGAATATCATGTGAAAAAAATCACCTTTGTCACCAACTGTGAATAAAAAGTAATTAAATAATGCAAAGCATCACGTGGGCAAGAGGCACCCAGGCTGGGGTTTCTGTGGCGCATCAGCAAACACAGAGGGGACCGAGTAACTCATTGGGTGTTCTACCCAGGATCATATTTGGAAGATGTCAGGAATTCGTGAACATAAAGACATATGAGATGTGGGACAGGCACAGGGAATCATCTTCACTCAGAGGGAATGAGACTTACTCCTTCTCTAGTGGAAAGAACCAGTTTCAGGTGGAAGATGTTTGTGTTTGGTCCTGTTGGCCTTAAGCAGCCACTGAGCACTCTGTGTTCACTCTGTTCCTTAGCAAATGGGTCCCATGGACAAGAAAATTCAATTTTACCTCTGATAGTATTTATATATACCATAAAAAGTACCAACGAACTCAAAATCACAGGAGGGAAACAGCTAACATCATGACCCTCCCATGAGATCACTTCATGGGACAGATGCACATGCTTCCTAAAATTTCTAGACTCTGCAAGCCACCAGCTCCTCTTACTGTTTGTCAGAATAAACCAGTGCTTGTCTGGTCATAAACTTCTCTGTGAAATATTGTGGTTAATAGAACATTTGCACATTTCTGTCTTATTTTTTATCTTTGTCTGGAAGCTCTTTCGGACAGAGACTTTATTCGCTTTACTCCTTCACCCGCAGCTCAGGAGACCCCCAGTAAGGTGGAAAGGTGAAGGAGGATGGCCCAGACTGATGTGAGTTGTATTGCCTGTGGAACTGGCTCCTCAAATTGTTTTGTTATGCAGTGCAAGCATTTCACAGTCCAAAGGTGCTTATCTCAAATGGAATGCTGGGAGTCAGGGGTCAGCTGCAGCCCCTCTGCGCGGGCAGCCCTGGCAGTGGTACTGCCCACCCAGGAGAGAGCTCTTGGCAGCCCGACCCAGCCTGGCCCTGCCACAGCTGCCAGCTTGGGCAGAGAGGCCTGAGAGGATGCTAAGAAACCTGTCCAGGGGTTTGTCACCAACAGCCAATGCACGAAGCATTGCAGAGCCTGGCGTGGCTGTTGGTGGAGCAGCTGGCTGCTGGTGGGCCAAGCGATCTCCTCGGCGTGATGGAGCTCAGGACTGGGATGCTGGGGGCTCATTCTGTGCAAGACAGCAAGGGGAGGAAATTCTGTATCTCTGAGCAACCGTCACCATTTCTTTTTTTAAGGCTAAAGATAGACTCCATATGGGCTCTGCGCAGTGCGGTCTGACCATACATGCTGTACATCTTTTCTCTGGGTCTTTTTTCAGGCAGCAGGAGACTTATGGGGAGAGGTATCCCAGTGTCCTCCAACAGCCTGGACAACAAGTGCATCGGATGTCTTTTCAGTCAGGTCAGGACAATAGATGCATTTCTATTTTATCAGCTATGTCTTACAAATATGACCTGCTACTGCAAATAGCTCTCACCAGTCTAGAGAGGAGGCATGCACAAAGGAAGTACAGACCTGCCAGTCTGACTTCAGGAAGGTTATGGAGCAGGTCATCTTGAGTGCCAGCACGTGGCACACACAAGACAAGCAGGTGATCAGGCCCGGTCAGCCCATGGGTTTATGAAAGGCAGGTTCTTCCTGACTAACCTGGTCTCCTTCTACAACAGGGTGACCCACCTAGTGGGTGAGGGAAGAGCTGTGGACATTGTCTACCTGGACTTCAGTAAAGCCTTTGACACTGTCTCTCACAGCATTCTCCTTCAGAAACTTACAGTGCAAGGCTTGGATGAATGCACTCTTCCCTGGGTAAAGAGCTGGCTGGGTGGCTGGGTTGAGAGTGGCACTGACCAGGGCTCAATCTGGCTGGTGTCCGGGCACGAGTGGTGTTCCCACCAGGTCCTGCACTTGGGTCATAACAACCCCATGGCAACCTACAGACTGGGGGATGTGTGGTTGGAAATCTGCAAGCTGGAGAAGGATCTGGGGCGTGTTGATGGATAGTCAACTAAACATGAGCCAGCAGCGTGCGCAAGTGGCCAAGGGGGCCAATGGCATCCTGGCTTGTATCAAAAACACTGTGGCCAGTGAACAGGGAGGTGATCGCCCCCTGCCCTTGGCACTGGTGAGGCCACACCTTGAATACTGCATTCAGTTCTGGGCCCCTCACTGTAAGAGGGACATTGAGGGGCTGGAGCGTGTCCAGAAAAGGGCAGTGAGGCTGGGGAAGGGGCTGGAGCACAAGTCCTGTGAGGAGTGGCTGAGGGCCCTGGGGTTGTTTAGTCTGGAGAAGAGGAGGCTGAGGGGAGACCTTGTCTCTCTTTACAGCTCCCTGAAGAGAGGTTGGAGCGAGGAGGGGGACAGACTCTTCTCCCTGGCAACGTGTGACAGGTCCAGAGGGAATGGCTGCAAGCTGCACCAGGGGAGGTTCAGGCTGGGTGTCGGGAAATAACAGGCAAATAACCGTCTGTGGCTTTACACGTACCTGGAGATAGAACAGTTCCAAGAGATGACTTCGCTTTGCCTCGCGTATCTGCAGTAGCCACCTGTGGCTTTGGGTCTCGCAGAGCCCCTTCCAGTGGAAGCCGCTGCTCGGGACAGGAGCGAGTCCCAGCGGCTGCGGCAGAGGAGCGGGGCGTTTGCTCCCACCGCGTGCCTGATGTGCACAGAAGGGTACACGTTCTGGAGACAGCCACCTGCACACAGCCATTTTCCACTGCTCCTTTGCTTTCCCCTACCTACTGAGCTGTTCATTCCCTTATGCGCTGGTGGAGCCGCTGCTCATTAAAACTAATCAGCTGAGCAGATGCTGAAGAAAATAATGGGCTGGGAATAAAGAGGACTTTGGTCATACATAGCCAAAAATCTCCGCAACAGGAGTTTGTAGTTCACTGAGCTTTCATCCTGTTCCGAACCAACGTGCAAACCAGGTCCACTGGGAGGACAGCAGATCAGCAAGGACAGGGAACTTCAAACTATGAAGCATCGATTGCCAAGTGATACAAAGGAACCCATTACATAAAACGCTCTGCACCGAGCAAGGCCTGCAGCGCAGTAATGGGTGTAAGTGCAAGGCAATCTCATGCTAGGGCCAGCACAGCCTCACTGGCAGAATGGAAACTCTCCCTGCCCGTGCCCCGAGGGTGTGCCTGCCACACAGGAACCCAAGGGGATGCTCTCGCTTTCGGTGGATTGAAGCACGCTGCAGAGGAACCCAGCTCAGAGAATCTCCTGCACGAAGTTAATACCCCAGTGTACAAATAACGTCGGGCCCGCGTTAGCCTTTGGTTGCATTAGTGCAAGCGCGGCACAGCATCGCTGAGCGGGTGGGGCTTGCTGGGCTGTGAGTGGAGGGAGGGTTTGGCCCTTAAAGAGTGTAACGGGAAGGAGGGAAAGTGAATCCCATGATCCGAGTTGGTGTGTGCACGCTGGTGGCAGCCCCGTCACCCGGCAGAGGCGAGGCTCGTGCGTCAGCCTGCAGTGCTCGAGCACGCTGGCCAGGCTAGGAACACTGCACCCACAAAAGGCGGGGAGGTAAAGCTCTGTTTGCTAAGGTCATTTTTTCTACCAGTTCCAATTAAAAGTCAACAGAAGGGTAGGCACATTTTTAGCATGCCAAACATGCTCGCTGTTTTCCTGGCAGGGATGTAGAAAGGGGCTCCGTAGTTCATCTGTTTACTTTAGAGATGCCGCCTGATGCTCTCGCATCAGATGCCCAAACAAACACTTTTTCATCCCTGACAAAATTTTATCCTTTTGCTTTATAACTTTAATGTTTAATAAAAACCACGGAGCCTCTTTTGCTTGTGATTCACATCAGCGAGTTTTTGAAACGTATTTCTGATCAGTGTTTGATTTGCTTATAGAAAAGAAAGAATTTTCGGTGAGGTTTTATTCAAACGCAGCAAAAATTTCTGGTGGCATTTCTATCAAACTAGCTAAAGCAGCTTTAGGGATGAATTTCCTCTTTCTCTCTTTTCTTGGTTCTTTGCTCATTGCACGTTCCTGATTTTTTCTTTCTCTTTGTTCTTTTTTGAATATTTTAAGAATAATTTTTTATAGCCAAGAACACAAATGATTCACAATCAGAGCTGTGCAAATAGCAAGTTTTCCACTTTGGTGGCCACTCTGGAAAACAAAGGCTTGGTGAACTACATGCCTTTGGAGCTGATTTGAAACGTAGTATTTCACCAGTATTCATCAATTCTTACCCCCTTTAGGAAACGAGCTCAGCATCAAATGAAAGCAAACGTTTCATTTTGCAAGGTCGTGAATCCATCTCTTCTGATATTTTTTGTTGTCTGAAACACTTTGCTGGGCTTCGTTCCCCAGAACTGCGCTCCGAGGAGGCAGACTGCTGAGAGGAGAGGTGGTAGTAGCACAGGACAAGGAAGGAGACGCTTTCTTGGAAACAGATTTCCTGGGGCTGTAAATTACGAGCGAGGCCAGGCTGGAGGGTTAAGATCTGAGTGTCCTTGTTCATTTTGTGAGTTCATCCAGTTTTCCACGTTGAGGATCTGTCCTGCTGCAGGTCTGAATGGGAAGCTTGTGAACAACCCTTCCTGGAGCCAAACTTTCATAACCCTGGGGCTCAACTCTACTCAGTGGCAGTGTTGCTAAAAGCAAGAGGTTCTTTTTGTGGAGCTGCCAGGAGGAAGCACTCTGGACTGCTGGGAGAATTGAGTTCCCAGCGCAATCTTAGAACAAAGACTTAGAATCCCCAGATTCCCTGAATTCCACATCTTCTCTACTTTCTGCTTCCCATCTCCCTCTACACGTTCCTCTCTCTGGCTCTTCTGGCTTCCTTCTTTTGCCCATGAGAGGCTTGATTTACTCCCTTAAGCCCAGCATGGAGGGAGCAGCTCCTTCCCTCCTCTTCAGCCAGCAGTGGGGGGTGGCATGGGCCCCCCTTGCTTTTTGTATGAGTAGTACCAGGGTCACATAGGAACGTGTTTCCCAAGTGATTATTATTCCCACTGAGGTTCAAATGCACAAGGCCTTTTTGCGTATGTGTTCCAGATCTAAGGGGCTTCCTGGTGGCTCCTGAAGCAGACCACAGCGAGGTTGGATGGCCAGCATGCAGATGGCTTAAGAGGACAGGACCTGTTTCTCATAGTCTACAGAAGTCATAGACCAAACCCTTTCCCTCATTCATAACACCACACCTTGGCTTTTCTTCACCACCCCATTCACTGTTCAATCCCATGTCTACAGCATCTCTCTTTCCCTCAGAAAAGCAACTCTTTCTCTTTTCTAAGCCTAGTTCTTTCTGTTTACTTCACTCCATCATCCCTGCTTCTCTTTTTAATCTTTTTTTTTTAATGTTTTGCCACCTTTTCTCTGTTTGTACTTTCAGTAACCTCGATCTTGGGGTGGGAGAGAAGGAAAAAAATAACAACAAAATCCCTTACTCTTTTCATTTTTTAGATCAAAGATGACTGAGCAACCGAGGGGGAGAAATCAGGGCAGCCTTTGATGCACAGTATTGATGTTGGCTTAGCATGAAAATCTCCTTGTGCTATATGTGGGCCAATTACCAGAGGTCCATACAATTAACCTGAGACACACTAGCCCCATGTGAAGCAATGAAACTTAAGGCCTAGGGAGGTTAATTCAAATCTTAGATGTTCCTGTGATAGGAGATTACTTACCCTGTTCCTTTGTGTTTGCTAGGAGCCTTTGTGCTGAGGACTGTGGTACTCTGTCGAGGTCGTGCTCCTGCAGCACGCCTCTCTCCCGTCACACGCGAGTGCCCGCCTGCTCTCCTGGCTCCGAGCACCATAACTGGGTTGCTTCTACATGCCAGGTGCTTTTGCTCTCACACCTCCCAGCTACTCGCAAGAAATGCTTCCCCAGCCCCTCAAATGGTGTCTGAGCTTCTGCAGCGTTCTTCACAGCAACAAAATGCCACCTAATCTCTTTGCCATCCAGGTTCTGTTGGGTTTTTTTTCCATTTTCTTCTTTGTACAGAGTTTCTGCTGACCAAGTTTTGGTCAAGGCATCACACAGCAGAGATGGGACTCTCTGAGACCCACGTGCAGACAGACACAGCTTTGTCTCCGGTGAGTGCCAGGGTTTTCTACCTCCAGCCACTCCTCAGAAAACCCAGTATTTGCTGTAGCTATGAATATAAATTTCCTGTGAATGAAAATGGCCTTTATTTCTCACCTGCCCTGTAATGAAGTAACACCAGTCCTGGCACCCCCTGTACTGCATGGTCTATATGAAAGGAAGAGCTGCTGGTTCGGACAGGAGCTCCTGTCTGAGCTCCAAAGCAGCAAAGGACTGCAAAGAAAGTGGAAGCAGGGACAGGCTGATATTACTGGGTTGTGTTTGGGTTGCATTACTGAGAGTGCAACCAGCAGGTTGAGAGAGGTGGTTTTCACAAGTCCTCCACGCAGGACTTGTGACACTGCACTGGTGTTCAAACTGGGGCTCCTCCTGGAAGAGCACAGACAAGGTCTGGGCTGCATCAGAGCCATATCCTATATGCATTCCCTTTCCAAGGGCTGAACAAACTCTTTCTATTGCTTAGAGTCTGACATGGAGCCTGCTGGCACACACTCCTCCTCCTGTTTGGGCTCTGAGGCAATAGCAATGCTTTCGTCTCCATCTGACTCGTCTACGGTCAGTCCTCAAAGGATAGCTGATGTAGTTTCCTATGCGGACCTTCTCAGGACCTGAAGCTTTTTTCTGCAATGAGGTTTCTTCTGCTTGAGAAGGAAACATTGCTCTCAAGCCCTTGGGGCATAATCCCATGGACACATCCTTTGTAGGCTGGAGGCTCCTTATCTCATATTCCCTCACACACTATGGAGCTATGATGAGAGCTTTGTCAGAACTTCTACTTTCTGTGCTACCTTTTTTTGCTATTTGTGTGGTCAGTTGTATAATGGTGGTGCGATCCCACTGCCTTGAAGAGAACAACCTTTGTTCGAGGTGTGATCAGACTGAAATTTTGGGTTGCCATTTGTGTCACTGAATTAAGCAGCGGTGAAGTGTTCGCGTTAGTCCCTGCACTAAGAACGACACGGTCACCGTTCAGACTTTTGCTGCCCTTATGCTAAGGAGCTCACCTCAAATTGAACAGGTTTGCCTTCTGCCTTGGTCCTGCATTAAAAAAATGCATAAGGAAATTTTTTACCTGTTACAGCAGCCATGGATTTCCCTAGTCCTTCTCTTGCTTATGGTACCATTTTTTGTTATACATTCAACTATAGGGACAGAGCTTCATTAGCTTACTTAGCTGCAAAGCACTGCACACACACACTGACTGGGCTTGACAAGTCTGAGGTGTTTCAGGAGACTGGATGGCTCATTACTCCCAAGATCATTAAAGCTGGGAGACAGATGACAAATAGTTCATTAAGTCATCCAGCCCCAGCCCTGGAACGGGCGATCTTTTTTAACTCCTCACCAGAGATTTCACCGTGTTGAAGCAGTTCAAACCCAAGGCTGCTCACCGTCGGGTTCCTCAGCAACCCACCAGCAGAACACTCGAAGGGCGAGCAGCGTCAGCCCTTCAGCTGGAGGAGAGCCGTGTCGCTGCCCCGTGCCTCGCACCACGTGCCACCCTCCTACAGCAGGAACACCGCGGGCCACAGGGGCAGGGTGGCAAAGCAAACCTGTCCCACAGCGGCAAGAGCTCCGGGGCAGGGCTCAGGCGGCCACAGGAGCTGCCTGCAAAGGAAGCTTGGGAAATTTGTCACTTTGCATTCCATGGCAGTTTTGCAGATAAAAAGAAGACTCGAGTCCCCAAGGCTCTCCATCTGTCACCTTTCCTGAGCACTAAATAATTTAGTAAAGTCTTTACATGTTCAGTGCTTCCTTCCCATATCTCACGTGGCTCAACCAAAGCCTCCTGAAAATAAAAATGGCTGAAAAGAATTCTTTCTCAAAACACTCTGAGCTCCAAATATTTGTAGTCAACATCTTCAGACCTTTGCTCACTAATATTTATTAATGACAAATTGATATAGTATTAAAACCAGAATGACGTCCGTGGCAGTAACCTGGTCTTTGTTAATTGCCTGTGCAGCATTTTGGATGTCCTGACTGGTGTAGTAAAAATGCTTTTCTTTGCAAAGTGGTTCTTTTCTTCTTTTTATATTCAGAAAGTTTCATAAGCATAGCCGCTAACTACCATTTCTTCTATGCAAAACAGTTTCTTTTTTTCCCCCTATTCCTCATGTTCTTTCAGTTTTATATAGAGAAGGAACAGGCTGCCTGAGTTTCCCATCCTAAATGCTCAAAAAAATTATTGGTATGTCTGGACAGCCAATTTGAGAAGTCTTCAGAGAAACATGACTTGAAAACTGGCGATGTTCAGTACTTGCTGAAGAAAAACCTGAAAACCAGAAAATGAAAGACATGCCACTGTCAAGATATTTCAAGCAGGGAATCTATCGCCACTGCCGCGTCTGGAAGCTTTTATCCACTTCCCTTATGTCTTCTCCAGACACAGAGGATACAAAGGTAAAAATAGTATGACTGCTACTTTTAAATAGTGATAAATTTCCAGTGTTCCCACAGCAGTGGTGTCTGGGCTGTGGGAACCAGTGGCAGACTCCTGGTACCTAGGGCCTGCCAGGAGGTGTGAGGCGGTTCATCCTGGAAGCCAGAGCAGGATCCGGTCTCCGGGGAGGGCGGCTGCCGCCAAGGAGGGATGTAAGGGCATGCTGAGAGGGGCTGCTGTGGAGAGTGAACATGCTCCCCCATAAAACCACGCTTATATTCCAGGGAAGAGCACGGACAGACTGTATGGAGTTTGTGTGGGACAAAGGGACAGCACTGCCTGCAGGTGTTCAAAGAAGCCCCATGGAAACCCATTTTTAATGAGCCACAAGATGTATTTTTTGAACCTGAAAGAGCTTGTTATTTCTCTGTCCAAGTTTAATCCGAGTGTATTTACTCATCAGAAGCCCTATTCACCAGGTCCTTACAGCCCACTGGAGTCCACAGGAGCTGAGCACACGCTTCAGTGCTTCCACAGCCATAGCCTTGCAGGTATTTTTTTTCCAGTTTCTGTGTTCCTCACCGACTGGTTCACGCAACGCAAGTCAGTGGGTTGCAGATCACAGCGCTTCATCTCCCACTTCTTTGAAACCCACAGCCCGTGCCAACTCAAATCTCATCAAAAGTCACAAGGAAAGAGTATGTGACGCACTTTGCCTGTGAAAGACACACAAAGCAGGTCTTCAAAGGTTTGGTGGTGCATTAAGTCAGCAGACACTCACTCAGAATGTGTCTGGGGAGGTCACAGGGTGGGAGAGCCAGGAAGAGAGTGCCACAGGAGAAGAGGCACGTGCCAAGATGCAGGGGAAAGGCTTCCAGGGGCCACGTGCCCTGTTGGCATGACCCTACACAAGGCTGGTGGGAGCTGCCACCTGACATGTGGCCTGGTCCCGCATTCAAATTCTGAGCTTGTCAGCTGCCCTTCTCACAAGTACTAACTACTCTTCAGGAGCTGTCCCTGTCCCCAGGGCAAAAATTGTAAGGAGGTATCCTTAGAATCCATGTTGCAACAGGACAGGGGGTAATGGTCTTAAACTAAAAGAAGGTAGATTCAGACAAGATACAAGGAAGACATTTTTACGCTGAGGGTGGTGAGAGCCTGGCCCAGGCTGCCCAGAGAGGTGGTGGCTGCCCCATCCCTGGCACCACTGCAGGGGAGGTTGCCCGGGGCTCTGAGCACCCTGCTCTAGGTGCAGATGGCCCTGCTCCCTGCAGGGGGTTGGACAGGGTGGTCTCTAGAGTTCCCTTCCAACCCAAAGCGTTCTGTGAGTCTATGATTTTGTCCCTCTATCCATCTATGCACTGCACGGTGGAAATAAACCTTTGTGTCTCTTGCAGACCATCTGCCCAGTCTCTTTGGCAGGGGATGTGCTGGATAAAGCCCTGACATGTCTTGGGCTGAGTTAGGAAATTGTGTCTGAGTGGAGCAGGAGTGGCTGCTATTGAGCGTGCTGCCCCACCACAAGCAGTTGCGTTTAGCAAGCAGGCAGCGTGTGCAGTGCCGCGAGCATCAGCGCGTGCCGCGGGGCACTGGCTGCTCAGCGCCTACGGGGCACGTTTATACCGCTCGCCACCTCGCCAGTCACAGTTCTTACTGGAAGGAGAAGATCCAGCTTTCGGGCACACGGACATTTCAGAGGCATTGCTAGGAATATTGGAGGCTTCGGGGAGGCGCTAAGCTCCAAGCCCTTCCTGAGCTCATCAGAGAGGGAAATGAAAACCATCGAGCTCTGGAAAGGCACCTCTGGGGAGCTGGGAGCTGCAGAGCAGCGCAGGGAAAACGCAAGCGCTTTGCAGGGGCTTGCGGGAGCCTGGGTGAAAGCTGAGGTATCCCAAGGTGCCCGAAACAGGAGACTCCTGTCAGTTAATATAATTACACCTTTGATCTTCTCCGTATTTACAAAATAGTGAACGTGGAACCCTGAAGGAATTCAAGGAAGAACTGACTTTATATGAGCCCTCCCCATAAACTGGGGTCCACTGTAAATCACCTTCCTCAGCTGCCAGCCCTGTTAGTGGCAGCTCTGCGATGAGCTCTGCCAGGCAGTGCTGGCCAGGATACCTTCTGAAAAATCACAGGAAAAGCAGCAGAAAATGACTGCACCCCAGCGTGCCACGATACTAATCCCCAACTACCATCTACCCAGGATCCCAGACACTGCCCTACTAGCTGTGCTTGCAATTATAACTACAAAAATTAAGAGAGACCCACATCACTCAGGTGTTTTAAAACAAGGCCTTTTAATTTTACCCTTAATTCCCTCGAGAGCTGGCAGGCTATGTGTATATGCTTGTATAACCCCCGTACTGCATGCAGAATGTTTGTTATCATTGTACTGCATGCAGAATGTTTGTTATCGCTGTATGTGTTTTGGGAACACCAGGGGTAGTTTTGCTACCCAAATAAACAAGCAGAGGAATGAATGGAAATACTGTTCAAGCAGGAGCCCCTCATTGATAGAATACCTGTCACGTACGTTCGCCTACAGCACACAGACACGCTGGGGTAGCAGTGTGGCAAGCGGCCCACTAATCATATTCCAAGTAAGTCCTAAAAAGGAAAATTTCTACAGTCTTCAAATCTACAGAGGAGCAGATGGATGATGGCAAACTCTAAGTGCTTTACTGGCTGCCTGCCTGCCATCCTCTGAACAAGGGCTAATAATAATATCACTTAAAAGAGCTGCTGAAAGGTTAGGTTCATTTCACTGCTGCGATGTGCAGTATCTGAGTTTACTACAGCCTCTGCTATGGCCGTGGTCAACAAATTCCTGGGTGCAGTGTGTTTACCCACTGATATGGGCTTGTGCTTACCTTGACCTGGTGCTTACCTTTACCTGGTGCTTACCTTTACCTTGTATTTACCTTTACCTGGTGCTTACCTTTACCTTGCAAGAGGAAGAAAGCAATAGAGTGGGTCTGGGTCCTAGTGAAGGCACTGGCAAAATGCAGATAAAGTTTCACCAACCATTTCTTTTTACAACAACTCCCAGTCTCTTCAGTCAGGGTACAGGGAGGAAAGTTTGCTCCCACTGACCTCCTGCCACCTTCTGCAGCTTTTTCAGCCTTTCTTGATGGGAGTTCGGAGCCTTTGGTGTTGGGTGTGAAGCAAGTGAAGCACAGTCTCACCTTTAACTCCTGTGCAGGGGTATGGTTAATCCTAATTGGTCATTGTAGAAGATACCTCAGGGAATAAAATAAATCTTGGAATCACTTGATTCCAAATATCTTCATCAAAATTTTGAACAAAAGAATAAGGAGTCTTGGCACCTAGACAAATGAGCATGGCACCTGAATCTGTTTGAATTGCCTAGTGTCATACAGAAAGCACGTGTTCTGAGCTTCCTGAGGCTGAGATCTGGATGAGTCCAATGGCCCAGCCAGCTCATTTTGTTTATTTCTTTACTTGTTCTCTTCTCTCTGATCAGCTCTTTAGAAATGGTTATTGCTTCCATTTTAATTGTGAGTAAACAGGAGCCATCCCAGCTGCCCCTTCCTTACCGGTTCCTGTTCACACCATTGACTTTCTTGGTGAGAGGACCAGGTTTGGTCCATCTGCCAGGACTCTGGCCTCCGTGTGACTCCTGCAGTCTCCTGGGCAGGACAGGCAGGCTGTGATGCTCTCATGGCCGGATGGTGTTACCAGCAGGTTTTCAATCCTTTAGATTATCTTACTTTTTGATGCCCATATGACATCTCTGCCTGTTGACGAGCAATCCAAACAACACAGGTAGGCATTTGCCGTACAGTAGCTTTCTCACACAATAGTTTAATACCCAATGGAAGCAAAATAAATCCCAAACCCCACCCATAATGCTACACTGACCCACATTTTGTAGAGACAATGAAAATTTAATTTCCTCCTGCAGCAAGAGCTGCCCGCACTCCCTAGGGAAGGACATCAGACCAACACACCTCAGCGCATTCAGGTCTCCACAGCAGACCAGGCTGATGCAGGGGGGACACACGGAGCAGCACGCAAGCGCGCAGTCACACCCGTGCTACACAGAGCCCAAGCAACTCCAGTAATCTCACACTGACCTAGGGACTGGTTGTAGCAACATCCCAGTGGTTGCAGGCCTGTGTTATGACCACTGCTGCCAGTACTAACCCAGTTGGTTTGATCATTTAATCCTTTCTGTTACTGAGAGGTCTTGCGTTGCTGGTATTTGCAGCCAGTCTTTGAGAGGTTGCAGAAGGGATCCCTGGAGTTATGGAAATGCATTTTCTTTTTCCATAACGATTCATCTAGACTTTGCTGAGTTGAAAGCTTTGAAAATAGCAGTTCCTCTCCTGTCCTTTCACATTTTCTTTAGAAAAAATTAGTAGTGGATCTCCAAACTCATTGATCCTGACTGTTGTTGTGCCCCAAGCATGCTTGTGTCCGCACAGCAGAGCTGGGAGGGCTGGGGAGGGCCAGCTCCAGACCGACAGGACACGCTCCTCCAGCAACAGCATTGCCAGGACTTCCACGTTAGCAGAGCAAGGGTGGGTTGGAGTGGCCTTAGCTGCCATGTGAGGCCTTTCCAGGTCAGATGATCAGCTCTGGCTGGATCAAATGTTGTGGAAATAGAAAGAAAAAGAGGCCGGGGTCCTTCAATCCTCCCCTGTCCTCCAGTCTCCTGGTGGGCCAACCCTCATCCTGTCAGCAGTGCCCTGCATGGCAGCTCCGTCCAAGTCTCAGCTGGTGTGGCCAGATGTTGGCAGAGGTGGTAGAGGTGGCAGCAATGCCAAATAGCCAGCATGTCCTTTCTAGCAATACTGTGTAATGAATACATACAAAGGAAGACATAACAGTTAGACATAAAATAATTGAGTTTTTACCTCTCCATTTAAAATCACATAGGAAGGTACATTTAGCAGAACATTAAATTAATTCTATTTAGGCTGCAAAGTCAAGTATTAGAGATGAAGGAAAGGGGTGATTAGTGTGCAGCCTTAATTCTGTCTCCTATCTGCATTATGCTAGAGAATTTAATTGTCAAATCGCTTGTGCCTCAGGGATAGTCCAAAATGGAAGTTCAAGAGGCAGAATCAAGACATTTTTAATGTGGCATTAATTTCTCAACTTTGCAGCATCCATTTTTGCATCCTGAGTAGTTGTTGGGGTTTTTTAATATAATTTATAAGACAAAGCAAAAAAATAAACTGTGCAGGAAAGGCAGTACAATTATTTATCAATGGGAAACTGAGTCATGGAGCAATTAAGGAACCTGTTCTGCAGCACACAAGAAAAATGGCAGTGGAGAGGGAATTGAACCTAGTTTCCCAGTGGAGCTTTTGATCACAGGAAGCTGACGCACAGTGGAATACCTCTGTGCAACTGTTGTTTAAATTAAGATGTTTTTTATAAACAGCTTGCAGCAATAATGCCTGTATTTCATGGAGCGTTGGCCTGTCACTTGCATTCTCTCCTGTACATTTAAAGAAGAAAAGCCCATGTCCTTGTTTATGTGTAACGATGACTACAGTAACATAGGACCTTCCTTGCTGGATTTTCTAGTCTCCAGCTCATTGCCCATCCAGGGTTTTGCTTGAATTGATTTTTTTTAACTGAAAGATGAGTTAAAAAAACGAGGGCTCTGGGACAAGCCTTTCCTGTGGGGCACCCTTTCCTCCACAGCACCCTGCTGATTGTGGGGGCCCTGCATGGTGTGGAAGGCTTTCTGTGCTTCTGGCAAGCGATGCTCAGCACCATTTATCCAGGAAAAGTAATTGCCCATTGATTTTCCATCTTTGCACATGTGCACGCAGAGAAGCAGAGCCTGCCAGGCATAGTCTGGCCTTGGTGAAGAACAAGGTGCTCCAACTCAGCTACCTGCAGCCCATACCAGGACCCCACTGGCTCCCCTGGCTGGCAGGGGTGATGCCTGCACATGGCCAATGAAAGTATTATGCCTAGAAAGCTGTTGTGAGCTCTGGTTGTCTCAAAAGTCCTCAGCAGATAAAGGCTTTTGGTGTGTGCTGGTGTCCTCACTGAGACCTTTCTGGGACCAGAAGCTGCTGAGAAGTTGCTCTGATCACCAAGCGTGAAACCTTGGCTTCACTCTGGAGAAGACTCAATCATGAGGTCTCAGCAGCTTCAGCAGAAATGTCGCTGTGGCTACATCCTTCTCCGGTCCTCCTCCCGCTCCTTTCCAAAACACCCTATGCATGTGCCCCGTGGCCAACACGGAGAGGAGGGACAAGGTGGGAAGGCCCATGAAACACAGCTTTTCCCTCAGCCAGCATTGCAGGGGATATGCGGGGCCTATTGCTCCCATCACTCTTACCACACCCTGTGCTTCCAGCCCGCAGAGGGAACATCATTGCTTTTCTCTGCAGCCCTCTGAGCTCAGGAGCTTCTTCTCCTTCCCTCCTTCTGCCTAATGGCCAGTGCTGACCGCTTCATGTACATCAGCACCTGGCTGGCCCTGCCCCTGGGGGCACCAGGTATGAGATGAGCCCACAAGCACGCAGCTGGGAGCCAGGGCAGGGCAGCACTGCGGGGACCCCCTCAAGCAACAGAAACCTCCCTGGTGGTAAATCCAACCTCCCTCCTCTGCCACCACGGCCCCACACCTCCAGCTTTCTCCAGAAACCGTCTGAGAGCTCTGGGGGCTTTGTTCCACCCCAGGACACAGGTACGCAGCCTCTGTTGGTCCGCACAGGCTGGCTCTGCCCTTAGCTCCGTGCGCTGCAGAAGCAGCAGGGAAGCAGAGCTGGTGGCAGCTCCTGGGGCCTGGGCAGCGGCGCTGCGCTGCGCTCGCGAGGGCTGCAGCTCGAAGGGGTGAGGTGGGTGCCTGAGCCAGCGGGGATAAACCCAAAACACCTTCTCTCTTCAGACTCTCTTTAGCTACGTATATGGCCTGCAGCTCTGCCTGCCCCCAGATTGCAAACGTACCCCCACAGCTCCCTGCGGAAGAGCCGGGGCTTGCCTGGGTCTCTCAGAGCACTTTGGGGACAAGACCATCCTCCCCTTGGCCTGAAGGCCGAGTGAAACCATCCCAATCCTTGCAAAGTGCCGCTTAACCAGCGCTCTCATTTTCTGCGCGCCTCAGTTATGTCCTCAGGACCCCCGGTACACATGGAAGCTTTTATTTACTCCGAGGGATTTATGGTGCAGCCAGAGATGGAAAGAAAACGCTACATGATGCCTTGAGATTGCTTTGCAGCTCCCACCCCACACAGGCCCCTTGGGAGCGGTGAGCTGCGTTGCGTCCCCTCCTGCAGAACACGTTCCCCTGCCCGGCACCCCTCTGCCCCGGGCCTCGCTGGGGTGCAGCTCTGTTTCCTCGCCCTGCTCCGTGCTCCTGGGCACCCGGCGAGGGGGAAGGACGGGCCATGGTTTTGTGAGGATCTCTGCTGGGGCACGAGGTGTTTTCCTGGAGCTCGCTGAAGTGACCGGGGAGCTCGGCAGCAAAGCAGGGTCAGCCTTTTCATTCGCTCCCGCGGCTGCCGTTCCTCCTTTGCCGAGGTGCTGGGCACGGCTTTCGCTCCGCGACAGGCAGGGGGCGGGGGGCCCGTGAGACCTGCGGCGGGACCGGGCACAGAGCGTGGAGCTCACCCGTGCGGACCACAGCCTAACCCGGGCTTTGATGCTGCAGGTCACCCAGCGGGGAGCCAAGGGCTCGTCAGCCTGGCGAGGACCGGCCAGGAGCTGGCACCCAGAGCGGCAGGCGGGCTCGGCACCCCAGCGGGCTGCGGCTGCGGCTGCGGGCCGGGGCGGGGACAGGACCCGGGAGCTCCCCCGGCAGCTCCCCCGGCTGACGTGGCTGCGGCGTGACCGGAACAACCGCGGGATTTTGAACCCCGGCGAAAGCGGAGCCGGCGCTCGGGCGGCAGGGACCGGAGCGGAGCGGAGCGGAGGCTGCCAGTGCGCGCCCGGGATCGCAAGCAGCGCTCGGCTCGGCTCGGCTCGGCTCGGCTGGGCTGGGCTGGGCTGAGGGGTAAGCGCCATGAGGGCGGCGCGGCGGCCCCAGCCCCGGCCCCAGCCCCGGCCCCGGCCCGGCGGGACGAGGGGGCTGCGGGCGCTGCGGGGCCCCGCACAGAGCTCCCGCGGGCACGGGCCGCGGGCACTGCCCGAGCCGGGCCCCGGCAGCGAGGGGCGGCTCTGAGAACCGCTGCGTGTCCGCCCGGCACGGGGCGAGCTGCCGGAGGTCAAGGGCTGCCAGGGAGTGTGAGGGGGAGGCATCGGCGAGCCGCTCCCTGAGACAAGGCAGAGCGGCGGGCTCAGGAGAGGCAGGGGATCCCCTCCCCGCTTGCCCGCAGGCAGAAGGAGGGGACCGAGGCGACGGGGCGAAGGGAAGCGGGTCCGTGCCCGGGGGGCAGGCGAATCCCCTGCCGGGCCCTGCAGCAGGGGCTGCCCGCTGAGGGGGGAGGGAGGGCACCCAGGCTGCTCCAAGAACAAGCTGCTCCAGGCCAAGCACCAAAACTGGCTCCAGAAAGAAATCCAGACGAGTCCTGGCTGTGGGTGAGTGTCCGGAGGGGAACAGCCCAGGATGCTGCTCAGACCCGCTCGGTGGGGGAGCCTGTTGTGTCCCTGGGGCACAAGGTAAGGATGTGACTGCCAGACAAGCTCCCCACCCTGCTGAAGTCTTCAGATGGCTATCCCCTTTTGGTGTTCCAGGTGGGTAGTGATGATGACACTACTAGAAGCCCAGAATCAATTGAGAGAGAATTTAGGGCCCTGGGGAAGCTGCTTAAGGACTCAGGAGCACAAGTCGTGTTCTCTATCCCGGCAGTGGCAGGGCTGGATGAGGGAATTATCAGGAAGACTAACCAGATGGATTCGTGGCTCCGGGATTGGTGTTGTCGACAGAGCTTTGGGTTTATTGATCATGGGTTGATAGACAAGATATCTGGCCTGCTGGCTACACATGGCACTCACCTGTCCCAGAGGGGGAAGAAGGATTCTGGGGCAGGAGTGAGCAGGGCTCATCGACAGAGCTTTAAACTAGTGTTGAAGGGGGTATAACTGGGCCTGCTGTGAGTAAGCCCAAGGGAAGCATTCCAGGGCTGGTGTGATAGTGAGGACTCTTGCTCTGTCCTCTCAGTGGAGACCAGGGACATGCATGTAATGAGAAATGAAGAGGTAAGTCCTGTTGTTTTAGAAGTCAGGGGAGCATCTGAGAAGTGTCTGTCAAGAAATGGGAGCCACACTCACAGAAAGGTGCTGGGACCATTAGCTCATCTGAAGTGCATCTATACCGGTGAGCTTGAAGCCGTGATGAAGCAGAGCTGTGACATAGTGGCCATCACGGAAAGGTGGTGGGATGCCTCAACTGGAGTGCCACGGTCGATGGCTAGAAGCTCTTTAGAAGGGATAGACAGGGAAGGAGAGGTGGTGCAGTGGCCCTGTATGTTAGGGATTGTTAGGAATGCTTGGAACTTAAGTGTAGTGATGATGAGGTTGAGAGTGTTTGGACCAGGTTAAGGGGCAAGGCCAGTGAAGCTGATACTGCTGAGGTGTCTGCTCTAGACCTCCCAACCAGAGCAGTGAGCTTTCAGCTATCTCCGTTTGGTGCTGCGGATGTATGGCCAGACGACTCCGAGCTAACGCATTAGCAAAGGCACTGATGAACGTCCTTGTGTCTTTTATGTTGCTACTTTTTCAACACTAAGTGAAAGTTGGACTGTTTGGTCATAAACTCCTGGGAATGTGCGGCAATCAATGACAAATCCCAGCCATTTCATAATATAATTAACGAGCACTTAATTATCTTGGATGGGAAAGCCTAGCTACAGGACTGCAGCATGGAGAGACACTGTACACTGTAAGAATAGAAAAAAGAGAAAACTGTGATATTAAGAAAAGATAGTTTTCAATGAAACAGATGCTAAACTATTACAAACACTCTGGCAGACTAAGCAAAGCTGCAAGCTGGTTATGAACCATATTTGTTAAAGAGAGGCTTTGACATGTCTTTCTAGACTGTTTCTTCACCAGCTTTCTTTCCTCCAGCACCAGGGTGTTGGCTGCAGTCTCCTGAAGGATGTAGTGCAGACTGTGACACAGGCAAAATTAATTCCTACCCAAGACTGAGCCCCGGCAGTGTTTTTTTCCCTTTTGCAATAGTGTTAGGAGCTGACAGCAGCGGGGCACCAGCGCAGCCCCATACCCAGGTGGCTGGTGATGCTCCATCTCCAGTATCAACCCTGGGGCAACTCTGCCCTCATCCTGGGGCCAAATGCAACCCTTGGGCTAAGTCATCTTGGGATTTATAGTGCAGTTCCTGG
This sequence comes from Todiramphus chloris collaris, assembly GCA_025345505.1. Lineage (NCBI taxonomy): Eukaryota > Metazoa > Chordata > Aves > Coraciiformes > Alcedinidae > Todiramphus > Todiramphus chloris. The sequence goes on along the minus strand of JANVCC010000048.1, from coordinate 479,816 downwards.
TTGGAGGTTGAAGGCTGGAGCAGGTACCCCAAGGCATGTGGCTGCCTCCTTGTGCTGCCCTGCGGATACAACCTGCTGGTTTTATCTGCATAACCCCCACGGCAGGGCCCTCTGTGCTTTGCACGTGTGAAATCCCTGCTGAAGCACAGCTTGGGCTCCTTGTCTGTCTCCTGGGCCTGCCTCAAGGCCTGGAATGTGGTTACATTTCCATCTTATCTAAACTAGACCCAACCTCATTAGATCTCAGCTGCTTCCAGTAAAGCGTGGTGTCACATCCACTCCCTGTGATCTCCAGGGCATGCACCACCAGACAGGATTTCTTCTTTCTCACTGCAGGTCATCCCAGGCATGTTTACTGCCTTTTCTCCCTGGCTCTAAATGTAGCCTCACCTTACAGTCTATTTACGACTGGGAGCTGGAGCGATTGCTGGGTGTGCCATCAGACATCTGCCTCAACCGCGAGATGCAGGTGGCTTCACTCTTCCCATTGTTTCATTGCTAAATCACTAATTCATTAGACACTAAAATGTCAGACAAGATTTTTAAAGCCTTACTCACCAACACGAGCATTTACTCACACAAATAAGCTTCTATATGTTATGGACATGCTTCTGTGCTCATTGAATGAACAGAAGAGCACAACCTCTCAATCATGCTATTAGGAGGCAGATCTAACTCTTTGGTTTTCCCCATTCCTTATTCTCCCGAGGCTTCCAGAAAGTCACGTCTACAGATGGTTCTTCCCGAGACAGGCTAGAGGCATACAGAAACACGGGCAAGGAGCTCAGCACCCAGACACAAGCCTCTCCTGTAATCTTGGCAGTACACACACAAGGGAAAAGGGAAGGTGGTAGGTTGTTGGACCAAATTTGTCCTTCACAGCAGCTATGGGATGGATTTAGCCATAACCACTTACCACTTCTAAGTGCTGTTCAGAGCACCATTTATGCCGCTTGACTCTAATTTGAAGAGAGGACATAATCTTTTCTTAGGATGTTTCTCAAAGTCTGAGGAATCTTAGAATAACTATAAGGTTAAAAACAGGGGCAAAGCAATTATGGCTAACTTGCAGTCTCATAATTCTAAGGAAGATCAAAGTAACCTATGTATTCCAGGAAAGACTAATTCTCAGTGTAATGTTTGGTACCATTTCTGCAAATGTTACTCTGTCCTTGATTTAAATTAGATTTTTCTATGGGAATTATTCTTTCAGCATCTTATATTCCCATGCATTTCTATCTCCCAGATAGATATATTAATTCCAGATGCATCAGTGCCATCTCCTCTTCATTCCTTGGAATCCGCTCTTGCTTACACAGAAGTAATAGCGTCTTTTGGAAACAGCCCTAACTTGGCAGGTATTTTGTTAGAAACATCTAACAGAATGTTTTGACCATCGAATGAGACATTACTTGTAATGAACACTATTGCTCTAACTCATTCAATGTGATTCTGGAGATTTAAGAAGCATCATCTTAGAGTTAAAAAATAAAATCCCATGATTTTCAATGGTGCCTGATTGTTTTCAAAGTGATATGTTCCCCATGAGAGCAGGAAACTCAGCTGAACTCAGTAACCCAAGTAGACCTGCCCATCCACCTCAGGTAGTCTATAAAACATCCCTCCTCCATAGCTGGGCAACCGATACCTGTGCCTAAGGCTGAGATGACACACAGAAAAGTAACGACTAAAGAAGAACAGACAAGGGCCGTGGATCCCTCGTGTTGAGGATCAAGTCAGTAACACTGTAGTGCTGATCTTCGCTTATCACCTCAGGTGGTTTGCCAGGTGAGTACAGCTTGCAGCCCCAAGCTTCTTGTTTTGATCTTAAGGTCACAAGCAACTAAACTAAAACTTCTTTAAAGGATTGCTTCAGTCACTACAAAGGTGGTGCTTCTTTCCACGGTGCATTTTACCAGCCATGGGATTTACATATCGTACCAGCACATCCGTCTCACTCAGATGCATTAGCGAGGGGTGCTAAATAAGTTTACTGTAGGAACTAAGATGGAAAGCAGGCAGGCTTCATCCTTAACGCGTTTAAACTCTTAAGTCTGATGCTCCCTCTCTTTTCCACGTTTGAGCAACTTGAATAACTCCATTTTAATACAGTTTGCATGCACAGCACTTACTCACGTGTCCTCGTTTGAAGTACAGTTATGTTTTGGCAGCAAGGTGATACAGCAAATGAGATGTGATAGAAACAGAGTCCTTGGTTAGGCTCTAAATAACTGACTAATGCTCACATTTTACGTCTCCGTTTAACTTGCACTGTCTCGAAGTAACAGAGTGGGTCAATTAATCCTCATAACAGGAAGTAATTGCACTGCTGTTCCAGCCCAGTTTGCAGAGAAAAACCACAAAGAAAGTGACTGCTGTACCAAGCCAGGTTCCTGAGCAATTTATTTAGTGTCAATTTGTGACAGCCTCCAAGATCTGTGCTGCCACATCTGTGCGTTTAATGTCACGGACCTGGACATAATTGCTTGGTGTGAAAGTTGCAAAGTCCATTAAAGACCTTTTTCCCTCCAGGAGGGAACCAGACCCGCACCTGTGATCTCCGTGGCAATGGCTGTGCCTGCAGAGACCTGATGCAGCACTTGCACATCATCTGTTCTGAGGCCCTGCAGGTATCAGGAGGTATTCCTGTCAGCCTAAGCAGCTGATAGGTTTGTCCCTATGACTTGCTGAGGAACGTGTTTGCACAGTGTGCAGGTCTTCTGTGATTCATTACCTATACTGCAAGAATGGTCCCATGCATTATGTGCTGCGAACTGTTAATACTCTGCGCTACACAGAATGATGATTAGATGGGAAATTTCCTCATTAGTCTTCCTATTATGATCACCACAATAGGATCTGAGGCATACACCTAAGAAAGGGGGTGTGAACACACTGAGTGTGGCAGTGCCGGGCTTCTAGACAGCCAACAGGCTGAAGATGTTTGCTACCCACAGGTAGAAGCTAGGTACCACCTGGGTCCCTAGAACAGGAGGTACCAACACTAAGGTGAGATAAACGTGCAATTTAAATCTCTTTTCACCTTCCTCAGATTATTGTGCCTTCTAGTCTGAGACCCTTACAACAGAAAGTGAGGACTGAGCACTGCAAAAAGCAGATTGGTTTATATGCTGCTCTATTTCCAGAGAGGAGGCAGCTCTCCTTATAGCCTCTAACGCGATGTACAGAGCACTGCCCGAGGTGTAGATGACAGAATAAATTCCTTTCTCTTACTGTGGAAATATCCCACTAATTTCACATATATTCTTGGTTCTTCTTTGATCCAGTGAGTGCACACAGAGATCAAATTCTGTGTGCTCCTTGCAAACTGCCCAGGTTTCATGGCTTTACCTCCTTCTTCCCAGGTAGACTTTGCATTGTGCCTTGTCTTCTCTAAAGGTGTTAACGGTGCCTTTACCATTACCTGGATGCTGGGAACCAGCAGTAGACCCAAACATCAGCCTTGCCAGGATTCATTTAGACCAGGGCTTGTTTAATTTTCTGATTTATAATTTAAACAAGCCATCTTTCACATATGTCTCTTTCTCTGCATGAAACTTAATCTACGTGGGCCCATGAGTAATGCCCCAGCACAACAGAAGTCCCTGAGGTTTGTTCCCCAGAATCTTTCCCTGCTACAGGCAAGAGTGGGCTGTCAGTGAGCAGCCTCAGAAAAGGGAGAGAGCTTCCCATGACAGCTGCCTGCAGAGAGGAAAGCCGGGGCCCGTGGCTGGTGTTCCGTCGCCTGCAGTGCAGACATGCACTTTCCTCTGAAAGGATGCAGCAGGGAGGGGTTTCTGCTGGACGCTGGGCAGGCTCAGAAGGTATGATCGTTGTCTACCTGCTGAACATCCAGTACCTTGCTTTAGTGAGGACGCAACCGGAAAGCAAAGGGTTAGGGGTTACTTTTGAGGTATAGATGTAGGAAGGCTTTTCTCCATAACAGTAACCATGCACACTTGAAGGTGTATTTATTATGTTCTCAGGTCAAAGTTTTCAGTGAACCAGACTCACATGCTTCATGTGAGCAGAGTAGCTCCAGCAAAGGGCACGGGATTACGGCGGGTTAGGCACAGGCTCCCCTCCACAGATTCATCTCTTTCATTAGCATTTCACCTGGGTGAAGACTCTTATGTCCTTTGGCAGGGACAAGAGCTTTTGCTTGATGTCTTAAGCAGCAGCAAACAAGGGTGCTCAGGATTTGTCTTGATAAGTGTTGGTTTTGCTGTAACTTCAACTGATTGCCAGTTACATCTAATTAGCTAGCACAGATACCAGTGCTCATCTACATGAGACTGAACTGGAGGAAAGCTGGTGTTTCTAACTCATCATTTGCAACTGTACGAGGAAGATTCAGATATCCTCTTATGAATATGACTGATAACGTTTAATAATTAATGTCTCAAAAAAAAGGAGCTGATGAGGCAACAATACTTGTTTCCTTCAGTGAAAAATCAGCCCTTCTGGTATGAGCTAACTCATAATCATCTGCCTTGAATTGCAACACAACAAAAAATATTTCTTTCAGTCTTCTATGTAGAGACAGGAAAAGAAATAATTAGCACAGGATGACACTACAGCAAAGGGTGTCTTCAGTTCAACCATGCAGTCTGCTACACTAGCCGTGTGTGACACTCAGTATTTTGATGGCAAATGAGAGCATGTGGCTGCTGCAGAGTTGCTAGCAGAGGGTTTGGCTCAGGTTCTCACAATATTTGGTGAGAATCCTGCCTTTCTCACCAGTGTTACGAGAAACAGCAGGATGGGTTTGTAAGCTGGACCCACACCTGGTGTTTTGCTGAGTTCTGTTTATGGTACATTGGGAAAACATTTTGCAATGGGTGCTGTAGGACTTTAGCCACTCACCCTAGGAGATGGGTGATCGCTGACCCATCGCCCTGTGGGGCTAGGGGATAGAAAACGGGGTTAGAAATTAATAAAGGGGCTTCATCTTTCTCTCCTGGCTCTCTCTTTACTGATTCTGTGTTGCTGCATCTCTTCGCTCCCGGGATAAACAGCAACAAGAGCAGTTACTATTTTCCTCATTGTAGAAATAACTCCGCAGCCATTGGTAAACAGGGTTATGTAAAGGCCTGATTCATGGGATGCTTATTAAAAAGAACAAACTGATGGGGAACATCCCGTGAAAGGCCTCAACATTCCTGCAGATTGAATAAAATTATCAAGGAATTGCAATCAAAAGTTTTGCTAGAATATTTTCCCTTTAATACTGAATGACAGACTCCCTTAAAGTAGTGTGAAAGGAGAAAATACAAAGGCAAAGAGTCTATTATCCTAAATAGATTCTTTAAGCATGAAACCATTTAGGAAAAAAATAGGAGGAGGAAAGGAAAAATTTGTCTGTCAGGAAAACAATCTTCTCAATTTCCTAACTAGAAATCGTATGAAGAATGATACACAATAATCTCTTAGCCTGACTCTCTAAAATTATATATCCAGTTCTCATCAAAAGTGGTTCAGAAAAGACTTCATGCAAAGCTGATACTGCTACTTGACAAATCCAAGACCTGAATGGGACACATCATTGCTTTCTGAGTGCTATGCAATGAAGAAGAAAAGCTACTGTTGGTGTTCCTGCTTCGTCTATTATCTTTTATAATGAAAGAATAATATCCTACTCAAATACACTTTAGTTGAATCACTGATGAATCAAGAGTCCCTCCCATACTCCCATCAAAGATTCTTGAACAGCTGCAGAATCTGAGCTTTGATTTTTAAACAAAATCACTTCTAGTCTCTGCATTTGCAGAGGAAAAAAAAAACCTTTCAAGTGTGAACTGAATGCAAACTGGTGCTATTCTCTGCTAGGAGCTGAGATAGTAAATCAATAGTGGTATGAAACATGAACTCCCTCCCCATCTCCCACCTTTCATCTCAGCAGGCTAAAGACGCTTGAGATTGCCTCTGAAGGGTGATTTTAGTGTCAATGTTGTTATCAACTTATTTTTCTGAAAAAGGCTGTGGGGAACGTGGAAGTAGGACTGAGTGATCCTTCTGGGTCACTGGATTGACTCTCCTGCCCAGGCAGCACTGCAATATACAACTCTCCCCATAAATATATAGTAATATTTATTTTTTAAAAGCTAATTCTGGGTTTTGACCCCCACTGTTCTGATTAAAGACTTCACTGCTCCAGGGGAGTGGGTACTTTCCTCTAAAACCAAGGCCAAATGTATTCATAATCAGTTTATACCCATTTGATCATATGCCAGTATCACTCTTCAGCGTAAATAACTCCTCGTCTCTCCCGAGGCTGACCCCACGCTGCATCGAACAGTGACGCACCCCTCTCAGCCTTCATCTCCCAGACTAAACAAGTGAAGCTCCGAGTCTCCTCGAAGCTGGCCCCACGTCCCTCGTCCCGAGAGAGTTGTACAGGCTATTTCCAGTGAGGGCCACCAGTATATTGTGTAAGTGGCAATAATATTTTCCTAGTTTTGTTAGGAAAAGCCTCCTGAGAGTCTTTCTTTTCTTAATTCTGGCAGGCATGAGAATAAGAAACTGATGAGAATTACCCAGACTGACGAGGCTATTCAGAATGTGCCTATGAGCACGCGGCTGATGGAGCAGGAACCCTTTCGACTGCGGAGAGAGAACTGCTGAGGCCCCCCGGGCATCTCAGCCCACACACGGTCTGGAAAGAAAAAGGAAAACAAGGAGAGTTAGTTATTATTTCTCAAGTAATTGTTTTTGTAACATATATATTTTTAAAGCCCAAATGCTCTTCTCATATTCCTTTTCCCTGCCCTGATGCTCAATGCTCTCCACAACAGGAACCAGTAAGGAAAACCAGGAACAAGGCAGGGCAAAGAGGAGTCTGGGGCACGACGGCACCTGGCAAGCCTTGCGGGGGGGAGCTGGCACAGAGAGGTCTGTCCCGAGGATGCTCCTCGTCCCAGCGGTGCAGCTGAGTGCTCCTGTCAGCCCAGCGCTCTCCATCCCCTGTACCAATGGCTGCCTTATGCCATCAATATTAGCTTCCCTGACGTCCCCACCAAGATGGGACTTTTGAGAAAAGATGCATTGTAATAAAATGTAAATAGCATATTGTCTTTGAAAGTGCCCATAGCTGAGTGGGCAGCATAATGGTATTAATTCCAGTTTCTAAACAACATCACTGCTGTTGGTATTGGTCTGACACCTATAATTGATATTAATGGGCTGTTTACTCAGTTTAGCTACTCCCTTCCAAAATAGCACCTTGAAATTTTCCACCGCTGATAGCGTGCTGACGCAGTACCTTTCCAGGAGCGGTGATTGAAACGTGGCCAGAGGCAGATATGAAGAGCAGCAGAGATGGAAACAGAAGGGCTATGGAAGAACATCCATAATATGCGGGGAGAGGAAAGGCAGAGAGAAAAAGGAACTGAAATGGGCCATACTATGGACTGCCCGTATGCATACAGAACGGTTCTGGGTCTCGCGGGGGATCTCTCAGTTACACAGGCAGAGGCTAGCGATTCCCTTCTGCTGTCAGCTTGGCCTGGGAGAAGAGTGCTGGCCTTCCCGCTAGGGTGAAGCTGCAGTGGAAGGAGAAAGGGCCAACGTGCTCGGCGTCTCAGTTCTCACAGACCTGACTGCTGCCGGCTGAGCTCTGGTCAGCCTGCGGGGAGCTCGCATGCTCTGCGCTGCCCGGAGCACAGCAGAGAGAGCGCTTCCAGACCTTCCTGTCGGCAAGGCGAGGCTTGGCTGTGAGTGCTGAGGCAAGTGGTTACACTCGTGAGCCGGGCAGACCTGCTTCTCCAGAGAACAGGGCCAACATAGCTGAGGTGTAAAGCCTCTCATCCGCTGGAGTGTGCTGCTTGAGATGTAATTCAGACTCCATTATGGCCAGGTCCATAAAGACACTTTAGCCTGCATCTGAAAGCACTTTAATAAATCTTCCATCCTATGTATGAATTCTAGATTAGGCTTAAAACACAAGTTGGGTGGGTTGATGTCTGAGAGTGAGCACTCAGGACCTTTTTCCCAGCATTTCACATTGGTCTAGGGGCAGACAGAAGTACCAAGCCTGGTTCTTGAGGAAATGAGTGTGGAAACCAAGCTTAAGTAAAGAAATGGGTCCATTACAGCATCTTCCCCAACCCTATGATGAAGCAAATTCACCAGCCTTCTTCCACAGGCTTTCCACAGTTGTTTCCCCACAAGCACACACTTTTTCTGACTGGGTGTTTATTACCTCCAGCTGTGCTACCTTGAAATGATCATTGCAAAGCTCATAATCTTCCAGTGCCTGCTTTCCATAACTGTTGACCCTATTGAAGACGACAAGGGAAACCGAGGTCTTGCTGTCCTCATATACCTCCCAGAATGTCTGATAGAGACACGGCATTCTGGACAATTCTGCTGATCACCTGCATTCTTCAAGAATCCCATATAAAAAATAATCTGTGTAACCAGAAACCAGAAGCAAAGATGCATATTATCTGAACGTAGTTCCAGTGTCCTCAGAACTAGGTGCCTGAAGTGTTTGAAAGGGATCTGATGGAGTGCAATAGTTGCTGAGATGTTTTCCCACTGCCCAGGAAACATGGTGCTGGTTCTACTGTGCCTTGCACGTTAATTTTGTGCAGTACTACTGATAATACTCAGAAACCTCTTGCTGTGTGGGTAGGATTAATGCAAGATGGCACTGATGCAAATATAGCTTGCTTGCTGAAAGTCAGCTGGAAAATCGTTTCACATGTTCACTAAGCTATACCCTGTTAGGCACATACCAAAATGTGCTCAGAAGTTGATGTTATTTCAGTGCATCAGGAACATAAATTAGAATCCTGATTTCATCAAGACAGCAAGAGATGCATCTACCAGAACGGGAGAGGATATAGGCTAAGGCACACAACTGGGATCTCCAGTTTAATGAGTCACCGCAGAGCACTTGAGCCACCGCATCTCCCCATGTCCATGCCCTCCACCCGCGGCAGATGTGAAGGAAAACACTGAGCCTTTTCACTGGGTGATACAATGATTTTTGTTCTCCAAAGACAGCTGTATAACTTGCCAGCTGGATGCTCCTCTGGAGTTGGAGATAGTCTGGAGCACTAGCAACCCGAGCTGCTGAAGAGCACTCTCAGGTTTCAGGGCTTCCTCCCTGACATTGCGCATTATGGAGCACGGCTTGACTTTTGTATGAAAAAAGCAATCTTAAACAATAGTCTGCATCTAGTTTTTGTAAGAGGTGTGGCCAAGTATCAAGGTCCAAGCCAAGCAAAAATCCCAGTAGTCATCTAGTTCATCACTGCCAATACACGTAACTCCGGTTGAAACAGTATATATTTACTCTGTCTCCCTAAGAAAAAGGAAACCTCAGGCCCTTAATATCCAAGCAATTGCAGTTAGAATTAGGTATGGATTATTTTAATGGTTTATTGGCATGCTAGTGAACTAAGTACCTTGTTTTATTAGTATCATTTAAGTCTGTATTAGAAAAAAATGTTCTAGAATCTCGCCCCTAATAACAATAATAATGTAGCCTTTTGAAGGAAAGGCAAAACTCTCTGTGTGTCATTTCATTGATACAGCCAGATAACAAGGCGTGATCCTAAAAGCGTATGAAATTCTGAGTTGATCACAGAATCTGATAGCGGAGTAATTCAAGAGTTTTTAAATGCCACTTTGTTCACAGTGGTAATTTACCCTTCATGAGATATCCCTATCATAATCAATCCTATCTGCATTGCACAGAACATTTTTTTCTGATGTATGCCTTTCCACAAACTTACCCATCATAACTGTGCCCCAGATACTACCTTTTTCTCTCAATTGCACTGTTTTTGCAGTAGTTTCCAATAATAGTAAAAAACCCTGTCAGCGAGTGAAGATACTGTAGTGCACAAAAAGGCTATTTCACCAAAGAGAATCCATTGCATGCAGTAACAGTGATTTGTTTTGCAACATCTATGTTATGCTTTCAAGCTACGTGAAACGCACTCTTGTCCTGTTGTAATTAAGACAACACAGACAAGTGTTTCTACTTTTTCTGTTACCTTTCTGTAACAGAAACAATCCTGAAGGGACAAAAGTTGGGTTGGACAAAATGTTTTCCCAATGCACCATAAACAGAACTCAGCAAACACCAGGTGTGGGTCCAGCTTACAAACCCATCCTGCTGTTTCTCACAGCACTGGGGAGAAAGGCAGGGGGCTCACCCAATATTGTGAGACCCCGCGCAAATCCTTCTGCTAGCAGCTCTGCAGCAGCCACAGAAGGTCCTAGACCGTTGAGGTGTCACAGCCCAGGCAATCCCTCATTCAGGCTGAGCAGAAGGTGCAAGAAAGCTCCTGGTGCTGGAGGTGTGCCCTGCCCAGTGAAGAGAGCAGGGGTCTTCAGAAGCAAAGTCCCAAGAATCACATGGTCACCAAGCTGGTGGCAGGAGGATGTGGGAAGCGGGGATTACAAGTGACAGCAAAGGCATTTGGCTGAAGAACTGACTGAAAAATTAAGTTGGGGATCTGAGAGAAGCAACACTGCCTGTGATCTGTCTCGAGTGAATTCAGAAAACAAGGTCATTGCTAAATGAAAACATTACATGAAAGAATATACCAAATTCACAGAATCTGTATTTTCATCCTGCAAATATACTCAGGCAAGGTATCACCTGAGTACTCTGGCTAAAGAGATGATGATATCCTCTTCCCTTCTATGTGTGACATAGTCACAGCAGGATTTTTTTCAGGTGAACTCCCAGAAAGCATTATAAAAGATCTGGATCTACCTCACCTGTGCTGTGTCAACATCACAGCTCAGAGAGAGGTGAAACCTTGGAAACTGTGAGTCAAATTCTTCCCTGCCAATACAAACTGTGATTTGGTCTTTGTTGGGGTTTGTTTGTTGCTTTTTTTTTTTTTTTTTTAATTAAATTAAATTTAAGAAACCCGAGGACACAATTTAACTCCAATGGGAAGAAATTTCTCTTACCAGTAACAAAAAAAGTGAGGAAGCATCAGGACATTTAACAAGCTGTCTGTGCAAAGAAGATGGGAGAAAATGAAAAAATTACTTGGAAACTTCCCCTGGGCAGAATTTTATCTGAATAAATTATTTCAAGAGTGCATGACACTAAATCTTCTCTATTCCAGACAGTCACACCAATTAAACTGGTGTAACCACTCTTATTCTGGATTAAGGGTACTTTTACTTCGTCTCAGTTGTGACTTGTTCCTAACTGATGCAGGCTAACCGATGTAACTCCAGAGTAATTTGAAAAAAAAAAAAAAGGGGTTTAAAGGGGTAAAAACGCCTAAAAACAACCTGTAAGTTCCTCCCTTGCCACCTGGAGACCTCACATCAAAATAAAGGTGTTCATATACAGACCTGCACCAAAACCAGCCACAGGTTTGAATTTCAGCCCACCTAGTTATTTCCCTTCTCATCCCCCAGACAGGCCTGTGGCCACTGTCAGTGGTTTGGCACATCTGGTAACATGGCGAGTCACGGCAAGAGTCCTGCAGCAATGCAGGAGAGATTTTTAAAGGTCAGTAAATAGGTCAGTTAAAAATCAGACCGATAAACAATAGAAAGAGAGCAAGAAAAGGGAATGAAGCAAGATCAAAGCATGTGGCTGAAAGATTATTGGTTATTGTGATGCAGTGCTGCCCTGCTTGGAGAATTCTAATCTCTCCTGCTTCCTCCAACAGGCAAGGTTTGAATTCCAGAAAGACAAATGGTGTCTCTCTTAATTATGGTGAAAGGGCATCTTTGTAAAATTTCAAGGACATTCTTCTTAGAAACAGAAGGAAATACTGGAGGAATTGTAATGCACAGAACCAACGTTTCTTATACAGCTAAAGAAGTGTTTACCATTAGCTAAACATAGCATCTCTGGCATTTGTGGTGTTTCCTGGAGGAATGCACGAGTACGGTTAAATAACTGCTCCTCACAACACCTAATGAGGTAAGAAAATACTGTCCTGTTTCTACACGGCTAGGTGTTACCCCATTCTCTGGATGACAATGACCTAGGGGAATTAAGTGATATCACTGTCAGCTCCGATGCCCCTGAAAGCCAACAGAGCTTAGGCAGATACCTGTACTTGGAAGCATTAAGAAGATGAAGAAAAAAAAGAAATTTTAAACTTGGGATCTGAAGTTCCCAGCTGTCAGTCCTGAGCTGAATGTCCCAGACTATTTAAAACAAATGTAAAAGCTTGTCACTGGAAGTTAAACGGTATAGGGATGATTAATCTGAGCCGGTGACATGGAGTTGTAGGCCAGTGATGTTGTGTTTGTGGAGTTTCAGCCTTTTCTGGTAGGAATAGCTCCCAGGGCCAGAGGGAAGCAGGGGCAGGAAGCACTGTCGACTGTCATTACAATGGTCCACTGATCTCATGCCTTTAAGGAGGCTCAGACGAATAAATAGTCAAACATTACTGGTTTTAGCTTAGAAAGGAAAGGAAAACGTCCACACACAACGAGAAGCAGTAATGTGGTGGGCCATCCTCTGTCTGCAGCTCTGACTGGGGCTGCCCAGCTGTTTGGTACCTCTCTGCTGCCAGATGTGACTGCTCAGCGGAGCTCACCATAGGGTGCACTTCCCCACGCGGCAGGGGCGCTGAGCACGCGTTTCTCATTGAAGGGTACACTTTAATTCCTTCATTTGCTGCGTAAGCAAGGTGAAGACAAAATCAATGACTGAAGCATTTGCAGAAAGCACAGAGAAATCAAAACAACTGCTGGTTAATCTTGTTTTCGAGCACCGCATTCAACTCACAGGAAATTGATTAACAAAAAAAATGACACCAAATCACAAATAAGAAGTTCCTCTTCCGTGCTGCCCTGTGGTAGTGCTAAATCACACACCTTAAATAAGAACTGGGGAGGTGGCTTCATGCTGGAGTCTTTGCCCACAAACCCTTAGTAGTCCCACCCTGGCTCTTGCGCTCATAAACCAGGCAAGGACCTGGCGTCCGAAGAAGCAGCCGTTTCAGCAGTGGCTGTGCACACAGCAAACGCTGGCCTCTCAAGCACAGGCAGACTTTTTTGCAAAGGGTCAGTGAGAACAGAGTTTTCAGAGTAAAGTTTGAAAAGACAGTAGCGAGCCAGCTCTTCCAGGAAAGGTATTTCTAGAGAGAAATGTCAGTACAGTTATCTGCAAATATTCTCCTGGACTCAGCAAGCCCTAAAGGACTTCAGCCTGTAGAGAAGCTGGTGCTGCAAACTTGAACACAGAGAAATGCTAGAAGACATCCTTCAGAACAAAATGGTATTGGAGGAAGAGATTGCTCCTCCTGAGGCAAAGATAATGGTGGGAGTTTCAGGTCAGGATCAAATTAGAAGGTTTTATCAAAAAATCTACCAGCTTCCCATGAAAAGAGCTCAGAGGTGAAGAGCCTGGTCGGAATGAGAGAAGGATCTCAGGACAACTAGGAGGAATATCCTGAGTGTTGACTTCCCAGAGGGCGTCCCTGAGTCTGCGCTACGTTTGCTGAAGGCTGACCAAAATGTGTACCTGCTTTTTGGAACAAGCATCCAGATCCTGTTGAGCCAACACCAAGGTGCACAGGCTAAGAAGTGATAAAGAGCTAAGACTAAGTATCACTTATTTGTATGTAGCCAAGTTACACTCTTACATGGATTGTGACGGTGAAAGTGATGGTGACTGCAATATTTTCTCCAAAGGCAAGTTACTGCTTAAGAAAAGAAAGGGCTTTCTGGCTTCCAGAAAGATAGAAGAAATTACTTAATGCAGTTAAAAACTGAGATAAGTAATTGCCACACGCTTACTGCCATTTGCGCAGAATTGCTTCATTCTAGATGTCAGACATAAAATAGTATGCTATTGGAGCAGATTGTAAAGATAATTATAACACGGCTTCTCAGAACAAAATTCAAGCCTTTTTTTTTCTTGGTTGCTAAGTAAGAAAAAATGAAAATGTAAAGGTGGTGCCATAGACCTTGTGAAAATGTTTCAGAGTATTTCCACTGTTGTTCGGATGGGTCATGTGTATGTGGCAGCGAGGAACTATTTTTGCTTCCAAGAGTCATGGATAATTCAAATTCTTTATCTTGGTGGCATAAATGCCCCAAGTCTTACTGGTAGTAAACTAGCTCCCATGTCAGACAGGAAAACAAGAGAAGATTGCCATGTGTTCATGTTTGCTGTAACCACTCAGAGTTATTCGGATGTTTTGGATACACATCTGTTACTCTGCGTTAACAAAGAGTAACCTATCAGCTCCTCCATTATCTTTAAGAAGGCATGAAACTCTGCTAGGATTATCTCAAACCATCAAAAACATTCCAAACTGGGATTTTTACAATCATTTCAGATGGTAACCTTAAACCTAACTTTGGATGACAACAATCAAGTTGAAATGGATTTAACCTATCTCAGATCATGCAAACTGGGCACAATGATCAGTGGTTAAAACATCTGTTTGTCTGTAATACAAAAAAATCCAGTGATTTTTCCTTATTTCCCAAATAATTTCACATTTGTAAAGGACGTTTCATGTTGTCTGCACGTGAATCCATGGAAATATTAAAGGCATGTCCATGAAGGAGTTTATCCATGTTGTAGCTGAAAGAATCTTCAGGTGTTTTGCAGGTATAAAAAGTTATTTTTGCAAATTAATTGAGCATTGGCCTGTTGTGATTTTAGTGTTCTTTAGGAAAGGTGGAGATGAGCATCACAGAGATGCATGGTACGTGACAGAATATTACTTATACTGCTTTGTACTTATAAAAGTTTGAACGACAATTACAGAGCAACAATCAGGTCTTTTGTTGCTGAAAAATATTATATAATGCGTTAACTGGAGGGCAAGCTATTATTAGCTCCTTTTCCATACATATATGTTTCAGTTAAAAAAAGACCAACAAAACAAATGGAAAATAGGAAAATGGAAAAGAATTTACTCCAGGTAATTTAATCCAGGAAATTTGCTCTCTAACGCTCAGTTTCACATCTTAATTTCAGTAGATCGAACAATTCCCTAAGTCCTGTGAGATGCATGATGCAGTGAGAGACTGGCCGTGCGCGTGCATCCGTTGGGATCCTGGGGTAGAATGCTGGGACATTCCCTATCTTCAGATGCCAGCTCCCTTCGTTTCTCTGAACTTGTGAAACGTGCTGTCAGTTCCTAGTTCAGATGCAGCAGTGGAGAGGAACTTTGTCAAGAGGATCATGTTTGGGTTTTTTCTTTGTTGTTTAAATAGGCTGTGCCAGACTGAAGGAGCCTAATAAACACTTACTATGTGAGACTAACTTTCAAACCAAAGCTCACTTAAATTGTGCCAGTAAAGGCTTTTTATTAGAAATTTGCTTTTAATAAAAAGAAAGATGTACGAAAATTATTAAAATTATTAAAATGCAGAAAACACCATTGTAAAAAAATACCTTAAGATTGATAGTAATCGAAATGTTCCTCTAAGAACAATGGAAATGCAAAGTGGAGAGAGAAATATCTAATATGTTACGGGAAATTATATTTCCCAAGGCTTCCTTTCTCTTCCTTTTCCTGTGCAGTACCTCACTTCTAGCCAAGAAAGTTCCCTTTTATGCATCCTAGCTCCTATCCAGTTTCATCAGCATGTGAACTAATATGCCAAACTATGAGTAGAAGGAGCTCAGGCATGAATTCATGTTCCCTGCTGCCAGCTGTGCTACGAGGCCAGGAAGCTCTGGCACAGGGACAGGCAGAGAAAGGAACTTCTCAGTTCCCCCGCTACCAGAGCTCATCTGCAACGATGGTAAGGAAGAAAATGACTGAAAGTTGTAGTTCTCAGATGTCCAGGATTAGCTCACAAACTTTTCTGTACACTGGGCTAGATCAGTCAATTTACAGTATTCATTTGGCTTCCCTTAGATCCACTCTCATAAACCACAGTGAATTGAGAGAGACATCTACATTATTTTCGTGTATTAAGGCAGAGAAACAAATGCCAAGATACACAGCGGTTTACATCTGTCACATGCCCATGGTAACTAATGGGATCTAAGGTGTCTAAACAGCTGGGAGAAATGGAACTTGGTGCTTGGCTGGGTAGCAAAGCAGAGAATGAAAATCATACACAAGAAGTGCTGAGTGACCTCTTTTCCCTTCCCTTCCCTTCCCTTCCCTTCCCTTCCCTTCCCTTCCCCAGGAGAGGAGTTAGAAGATGAGATTGGCTTTAATTTTTAAGTGTAAACAGAAACGAGAACCCAAAATGGAAATAATTATAGCACCATTTGCATGCCATTTGGAAGTAACTTGATTAATGCATCTAATCAATTATTTTTTGCTGTTTGTGGGCTGGTAGCAGGTAGCCGTCCAGCCACATTGGTGGTAGACACCGTAAAAGAATAATAATTTCACAGCCTGTGCATGAGACGCAAGCAGACAGATGTGTATAGAGGGAGTGGAGACATGAAGGGGGGGGATAAATTGAGTTCCAACAAGAAAAAAAAAAATTCAGTACCTCTTCATATAAGCAATGCCAGACAAGCATGTTCATCCCATCCCACAGCAGGATTATTTCTCACAGAATATTTATGATTGCTTTGTCTACCCTGGTTTTAATGTTTCAAATTATGGGGATTCCACCATTTCCTTTGAGAGCCTCTTCTGCAGTCTAATGCCACTCATCCCTTGGAAGCTTTCCCTGATCGGTGTTTCACCTCCCTGTTTCCATCTGATTATTCAAAGCTGCATCCTCTTCTTCCCCTCCTTCAAATTCCTTGGTCCTTCCACCTTTCCAATAATCCTGGGCAGCTCTCTGGCTGTCCCCTACTGCTGTTTAGTGAGCTGAGCAAGCACTGGTGTGTGAGCAAGCAATCTCCCCTTACACCTCAGTCCCTCCAAGCAGCTGATTACTGTTGTTTTTCTGGGAATGCTTCCTGCTTTTGATTTTCTTGTGGCCAAATCCTGGCTCCCTGCTCCCTCAGAGAGAAGAGAAGCTAACCCATTCATTCACAGACACGGTCCTCTTGCTTTTACTACAGTGTCCAGAAGACTCACACATCATTTTAGGTGCTCTAGGTCAACGTAACAGTGTTTACAGAAGAGCTTTTTCTTTTTTCTAAATGTTTTTCTGTGTCTTGTCCCCTTTCTACAGTTATGATGCTGGGAATGTTTCCTGGTATAGGCCTGGTTTCAGGATAGATCTCTGCAAAACTGGATACATCTTTTGCTGTGAGACAGCCAGGAAAGAGAATTTTTGTCTAGTCGAGGTCAATTCTATGTGGTCCTTCAGAGGCTTCCCTCAGCTACTGACACCATAAGGTGATCTGTACCGAGCATGGGCTCCAGCGGGATTTGACCACTACAGTAAGTACTGATAAGCAAAAATACACTTTCTGTCTTTCTTCCATGAGGATACAAATGTTCAAATAGGCCACTGCATGTAAATAATCCAAATCATTTTGAAATGACAATAAAAGCATTTGTGTACAAAGTAACTCGTAAACCGCGTTGACCAGGGCTGCTGGGTGAACGGCATCGCTGACCCGTTTCTTCTCCTGAAAGCAGTGAAACCCTGCTCTGTGCAACCACCACCGTGCCTGCTGAAAAGTGCTACCATGATAGGAAAGCATTCTACAGATGCTAATTAATTACTGCATCCAGGATACAAGGAGGATCCTGCTTTTCTTGGAGTCAGGAACATTTCTGGCCCTCATTCCAGGGGATGATTAGGATGCAGCCTCTTCTCTGTAAATTCGAAAGGATCCGTGAATTAAGACCAACTAGGGCACATCTCCTGACTTGCTTCTTTTTTGTTGGAATTTCGGCGTTTCATCAAAATCATAGCACAAATTTATACGCTTGAGATTTCATCCATGGAGCCTGGGCCCTGATGCTTTGCATAAGAAATCTCTCCTCTTGAGATCAGCCCTAGAGGAACCAAACGTGCTTTCCGAGGGAGGCTGCCGTGGCCTCGCATGCACCCCTGCTCCGGGGCTTGGCTCATGAGGCCCGGGTTACAGTTCTCCCAGCACTCGCCCCTGTCTGCACCCAGCCGCAGCACCCGGGCTGCCTCGGCAGGAGCCAGCACCCAGCACATCCCCTCGGCAGAGTTTGCCAGATTCAGCCATTCCCACTTCTGCTGGGTCAGTTCCAACCCAAGCGATTGCTCTTCCTTTAAAAGCGCCCCGCGCCTGAAACGTGGGCCTTGCTGGGGATGATGTGAATGTCCAAATATTTCTCTTTAGGTCCCTTTACGTGACTCCAGGAAAGGAAGAACGTGGAAAGTGGGGTGAACACCGCTGGTACAGATTCTGTAATGATCAGGTAACTGGTAAAATTATCCCCTTGGTATTCCCCAGCTCCTGTCAGGACTGGGGAGGTAAAGGTGAGATGTGTGTTAGCAAAGGAAGCTGGATGGCCACAAAGCCCTCCCGTGCCTCCCTCTCTGGCCGCCTCCATCGTGCCTGAAAAAGCCGCTCCCGCAGAAGGCTGCTGCTCTTGGCCTGGTTCATCTCACGTAACACAACAAACAAACAAAGCTCGGATTCTCAGGTAGGAACCCTGGAGCGTATTTGGATTTAATTGCTTTTCAGCGTTTAGGTCTTGATGTGATGAACAAGAGAGACCTGGATGATATTTTGAATGTCTGTACTTGAAACACGCAGTCAAAGTCTGACCCCTGCGTGGCCCGGTGCGGGGCAGAGGCGTGGGCACAGCCCTGGGTGGCGCGTGTGTCGCCGAGCTGCCGCAAGCGCCTGGCCCGCTGGCTCTCCTGGTGCACAGCAGCCCGGGAGCGGTTACATCAAATCAACAATAAACCGCAGAGCAGCACCATGAAATGGAGGGGCTTTGTGCGTTCGAGCCTTGTTTATGGCAGGCAACCTCACCAAAGTATCCCAGCCCGCTCTGCCAGCGGCCTGGCTGAAGCGATGCCGGCACTGCCCGCGGTGTGGGTGTGAACAGCTCTCCCGTGGCTGGGGCTGCTCACCAGTGAAACCAGGAGAAACCACCAGCCCTGCGCCTGCTGCGGGAACCGCTCCGGTGCCGATGCTGGTTCAGCACTGCTGGAAATACCACGGAATTCAGTTTTGTTCCACAATGTATTAAAAAATGACATTGTTTAGTGTAGTCACAGCCTGAGCTTTATCTCCTGAAGAAAATCCTACGTCCTTGCTGGCTGAAACAGTAACCCGGCACGCCAGGCTTGGCCGCGGGGTGAGTACGCCTTTCTGCTAGCGCATCCCACTGAGGCTTGTTTACCACTGGGGCTCCCGAGGGGTTTTGGAACGATAGGTGCTGTGGTTCCTTGCTCATTCCTCCTCCTGAGAGATGAGAACCAAAACCCAACCCAAATAGGAAAAAAGGAAGAAAATGCACACAGGGAGAAAAAGACCGAAAGGAAGATACTCCTCGCTGAATGTATTTGCTGATCTGAAAGGAGTTTTATTAAATGCTTTCAAAACGGATTCTTTTTATGTTGGAGTGGTGTAAATAAGAGCACTGGTGGGTCAGTCCTTTTGACCACGTTCTCGGTGTCGGTATGTGCTGGTGCTGAGCACTGACACGCTCTGTGTCAACTCTGGTCTTTTTCATTGCATTGTTTATATGATACTGATCATGTTTTTCTTTCACGGAAGTGTGCGCAGGGTTTAGTTAATACCACATAGCAGAGCTGCCATGGCTGGTTTGGAATAGAATAGAATAGAATAGAATAAATAGATTTTGGCTGGAGAAGACCCTTCAGATCGCCGGGCCCAGCTGTTAACTGCACACTGCCAGTCCACTGCTGGCCGAGCGCAGGGAACACGGGGGAACACGGGGGCACGCTGGAAGTTGCTCTGCAGGTGAGGAAGGCAAATGGGGGCAGGCCGCTGGTGCTGAACTCCGTCCGGCCTCGGCAGCGCGGGGACGCGGGCCCCGCTGCCAGGCCGTGCCGGCGGGAGCAGCCCCTGGCGCGGCGCTTTTC
>JANVCC010000048.1:435989-459547 GCA_025345505.1 Todiramphus chloris collaris | reverse complement strand
GAGGCGGGAGCCGCCGCCGCCGCCGCGGTGTCGGGCGGCGGGGGGCGGAGGGGCCGGGCCGGGCGCGGCGCAGAAGCCGATGCGGAGCGATCGCGGGCGGGCGGCGGCGGCGGGAGCGGCCATGGCGGGGCCCCGCTGAAGGAGGCGGCGAAGGAGGAGGAGGCGGCGAGGGGAGGAGAGGAGAAACCTCCGCATTCCCTCCCTCCCTCCGCGCCCCGTCCCCCCGCGCGGACCGCCCGCCCGCCTCCCCCCTGCATGCCCGGCTGAGACCGCGGGGAGGACCCAGCCACCCGCCGCGGCCCCGCCGCCCGCCCTCTCCCCGCTCAGCCGCGGACAAAGGGGGAGAGCGGGGCAGCCAGAGGAGGCGAGAGCCCGTCCCCGCCGCGCGAGCATGGCGGACCGCAGCCTGGAGAGCGTGTCCCTGCCCCTGGAGGTGCGGGCCCGGCTGGCCGAGCTGGAGCTGGAGCTCTCCGAAGGTAAAGGGGCGGCGGGGCGGGCCCGGCCCTTCGCGCGGGCGGCGGGCGGGCGGGAGGGCGGCGGCGGAGCGGCAGCCCCCGGCCGGCTCCCCCCTGGCGCACCCTGCGGCCCGCGGGGCTCGTTAACGCGGGGCTCGTTAACGCGGGGCTGGCGCGGCCCCGATGGCTCCCCTGACGGTCCCCCCGCGCCGGCTGCCGGGGCCGGAGGGGACCGGTGCGGGCGTTCCGTTCCGTTCCACCCGGGGGTCCCCCCGCGGCGCGGGCGGGGGCGTGGAGGGGCTCCGGCGGCAGGGCCGGGCTGCGGGGGACGGGAAGAGCCGTAGGGCTGGCTCGGAGGGGCTCCTGCCCTGCCGGGAAGATGCGGGATCTGCCGGGTACCTGCGCGCAGAAGCCCCCGCCTCGGCCGTGCCGAGGGGCTCGCCGCCGAGCCCACGCAGTGTCGGTGGCGGCTGCGACGAAATGCCCCGTGATGGGGTGGTTCTGGACAATACTCGTTAGGTCGCTTAGAGGAAACCATCATTTCTTTCTTTATTTATGTAACTGCAGGATTTTTCGGTTTAATCTTATTTTATTTTTTTTAACATGCGCATAATTGAAAGCTCCTGGTGATTTTCTTGGCGTGGTTGATTTTGATGCTCTGCCGGTTCCCGGGTTGGGAAAGCTGCCGTACATACAGCCCGCATATTGCTGTTGCCGTGGCTGTGAGGATGAGCAGGAGCCCAGCCCGCCCTTCTCTCCTCAGCCTGGCTCCAGCCCGTGTTGCCATGTGTGCCAGTCCGGCTACGGAACGCGAGGCCGGGAGCGATTAGTGCCTGTCAGGGCCCCTCGCTGATGGGGACTGAGCGCCCTGAGTGCCATCGGTCCTGGAGATGACGCCGTGTATCAGATGTAATCTGTTCCTCCCCGAGGATGGGAGCAGGGAGTATTTATATGTACTGATGCTAGGGTTGGCTCTTTCCTGAAATGCAAATCTGCTGTTATCTGCCCCCTTTTTTTTTAATAAACCTCCCCAAGTAGCAGGGTCCCATCACCACTGAGAGGCCGCAGCACTGAACAGAAGGGGCCGACGACCCACGGTGTCCCAAATTAGTTATCGGAAGTGGTCGATACATCGATCTGTCTGTCTGTCTTTCAGTCTTTTTGTAACGGTTTGTAAGGGCTCCGAGCCAGAAAGTGAAATGTGCTCGAGCCAGTTTCATCAGCAGGGAGGAGCTGATGTTGACATTGTATTTTCCTTTTAACACTTTGAGGGTGAAGAGGAGAATCGGCTACTGGGATTGCTCGTGGCTCTCGTTTCTGTGCCTCCCCCTTCCCGAGGGTGCCCTGAAAACCTGAAATAAGAGGAGTTAAATGCAGTATTGCCTTTCTGTGATGCACTGCCCGTCGATTGGCCCTTGTCAGTGGTAGCGAGGGTGGGAGGAAGGACTGTTTATAACGCGGTATACGTAACGTCCTAGCTTTCTGCAGAAAATGCCTCTTGGTGTGTATCGCGTCATTGTCATCACACCAATGAGGTACCAATTAAAACATCTGTTCGTAAATGTTTGCAGAAGACCAAAGTCAGACTGGCGCAGGCTTTCCATCACCTCCCAGTCATCACCAGCACCGGTTCAGCGTGCTGAAGTTGTAAGGCAGCTTTATGGTGCAGTTTCTGTTGCTGTAAGCATAATCCAAGAAGGCTCAGAGGAAGCGGGACGTGATTTGCAATTGGACATCTGTATCCGCACTGCTGTAGCTTCCCTGCAGCTAGAGCTGGAATGAACGTAGCCCACTGACGGTATCTTCCCTCCTGTGCCACTGACATTACACCCAGCAGACAGGGTGGCTTGTGTTTTCTGACTGGCAGCCTAATCGACGGTTGGTTGGAACGGGGAGGTGGATGGAGACAGGGTCAGCATCCCGGCTTAGTGTCTTCCCCCAGGCCACTCTTGATGTGCTCTTAGTCAAGTTCATGCCAGTGCTCAGTAGTTGGGACAATGAAATCGTTCACTGCTTAAGGCTCCTACCGTTAGACACGCAGGTTGCAGCTCCTGGCCTGTCCCCAGAACTAATCCCTGCAGGTAGCGGGGTCAGGAGTTTGTACGGTTTTGTCGTGCTGAAGAAGACTGGCTGTACTCTGGCCAGGCTAACTCCATGTCAACTGGTTTGCAAGGCAACTTTGTGCATCTTCGTGCTCCAAACAGGCAGCACCTTGTGTATGTGCTGCCGTTGACCGTAACGAGCCAGGCCAGTGGCTCCAGTGGAGTCCGTTCTCTGAGAGGGTACGCTGGCGCATGTACATAGCAGCTCGCGGGGCTGAGGTTTCAGGGCATGTTATGCTCGTCGTGTGTTAGGGTGTCTCCTGCCTTTGCGGAGCAGTGAACTGTTGAAGATCGTAGGCTACTGCGTGCTTGGGTCTTATCAATGACATTGGGAGCCGAGTGACTGCTGTAAATTGTGCCCCTTTTCAAAGTGCTTTCCTGAGTCAGACTTGCTAGGAAAATGATTTCCACGTGCTTGATGCCTGAACTGGTTTGTTGTATTGTTTGTGAGTGTGAGCTTTTCGGTTCTGGTGCCACTGAAATCTGTGGGTCTTACAGCTGCCGCTGCTACCCACGCAACCCGGTTCTCTGGTGTGGAGACCTGTTGGAGGGAGTGTAGCTTTAGGAACTGCTTCTGTAAGAGAGCTGCTGCTTTGTGGAAAAGAGCGGAGCACCGGCAGGATTGTCGCAAGATTGTCTCTTGGTGGTGAGCTAAAGCTGTCTCCTTCCCAGCTCTTGGAAGCATCTTGTGTGGCAGCGCGGGTCCTGCCCACGCCGTGCATCTTTAAGCCCATCCCAAGGTAGCTGGCGTGCGTGTGACCGGGCTGCTAGTCACTGTGTCACTAGCACGGCGGGCCCTGTGCAGATGCTGCGATTGCAGCTTTCACCGGTAGTCATCACGCGCTGAGATTTGGCCGTGGCATCCCCGCCTCCCCCTCCGCGGTACCGTAGCCAGGTTCCGATTCCCTGCTCGGCTGTGCACTCGCTCGGGGCAGGGATGCTGGCAGGAGAACCTCGGGAAGTGGCTGCCGGACAGGTGGCCACGTGCCCTTTAGACAGTAGGGCAAAACGCCTTTTTCTTGATTTCTTTTTGCCAGTGTTGGGTCAGAAGTGCACAGCTTGTTGGCTGCGAGGGGGGAGCAGTTCCTCAGCAAGGTGCTCCCCTGGCGTTCTGCTGAGATCGTCTCTGTGGCAATCCTCACCCGCTGGTTGTTTTGGGCAAGCCACATGCCCTTTGTTGTGGTCTGAACAGGCTTTTTTATTTTACACCTAGCGATTTGAAATGCACTATGGATGCAAATTAGAATACCCATGTTAGATGATGGTAGTTTCACTCGTACGGGTTAGGCGGTGATGCCGGGTCAGCACCGGGAGCGTTGCCCGGTGCCTTCCGTGGCTGCGTGCTGGTGCTTGCCCCGTGCGAGGGGGGACCGAGGGGGGTAGCCTGGTGCCCTGATGGTGCTGAGGGTGACTCCCCCTTGGTGTGTTGGCATGTAAAGTTATCTGCAGCTTGAGGCATCAGCAGCATGCTTCTTGAAAGTGTTTTCTTTTCATTTTGGGAGGGGGAAGTTGCTTCTGTGTTTCTCAGAAGAGTGGTGCAGCAGCAGCCTAAATTTGGTGAATATTAGAAGCTGCGGAATTGTCCTTCTCACAGTGGCTATCCTGCAGTCGCTTGCTTTGCCGTGGCTGGGTGAATATGCCTGGTGCTGGCGGGTTGCATACATGTTCTTCGACGCTCTGGTAGTTTCCACTGAGTGCACAAAAACTTGGATCGCTCAAAACTGCAGCCTTTCTAGGCTGATGCAATCAACATGTCACTCTGCAGTAGCTGTTCTTTGGGGCTGCTTAGGATTTTACGAGGCTTTAGTTTTCTAACGATGTATAAAATTGTGCTGGGTGGAAATAGATGAATCATCTTGTTTTTTAGAATAGCTTGGGGGTTGTTAACTGAAGGGCTGATTTAATAACACCAGAAGTCCCAAAATGTGCTGTCTTATTAAAAAAATGTAACTCTAAAATTGTTCCATTCTTAAAAACACTGAAGAATTTTTTTTTTTTTTTTAAAAAGGCCCCCCAAATACTGTCTGACTTTCCTCTCAGTTTAAGGTTACACAAGGTTCTATTGCCCTTCCAATTGCTTCCTGAGTCAGAACGAACTGGGAGAAGCTGCTGTACCGTTCTCCCAGTATTGTTTCCAGGTGCCAGGTAATGGCAGGAACACTCTGAGGACCAGACAGCACATGGAAAATGTGAAAACCATCCTGCTCAGGAACTGTTCTCCTGATAGTCCACACCAGAGTTCTTCCCTGTGTTAAACATAGGAGGCATAGCAGTTGTGTTGTTTGGTTGCTTGCTTTTGCTTTTTTGAAGTCAGAATTTTTCTTCAAAGGGCACTTTGAAAAAACTGCCAGCAGATCTTTAATGAGTGGTTCCTTTTCCCAAAGGCACTGGAGATGTACTCAGCTAATTAATTTGGTCCTCAGCTTTCGCTGTATTGACGGGTTTGATGATATCCAGTGATACTGTTTGGGTTGATTGGGTCACTGTCTGGCCAGGCTTATTATTTGATTAGGTACAGGCTCTGTCTTTTGCTGCCTGCATCTAGTCACTGAGAACCGAGGTTAGCTCCTCTAGCCGTTGTTTCTCCCTGACGTTTGCCAGCTGACTCCTCACCTGTGGAGAGGTTCCAAGTGTGCAAATTGCAGTAACGGGCACGCCTGTGCTTGGGGATGCAAAGTCACCCTGGATGCACTCCCTGAGAGACAGCCTCTGCTTGGCCAGTGGGTATCACCTGTGCGGTGACGGAGCGTTAATACCTCCTGGGTTCAGGTGAGAAGGGAACTGAGAAATCCAATACTCACTTTTGCTGCTTGTTTTTTTGAGCCATTAGAGTGCAGTTGGCTCGTGTTTTCAGGTCTGGTTTGTTTTTTCTGGCACAGAAAGGACTAATTTACTCAAAATACATGAAGCTGAGTTTTTCATCTAAGTTACATAAAAATCTCAGGCTTTAAGAAAATACTGCAGATACAGTGAGAATTATGCTAAAATCAAGAGCACTGGCAAGAGAAGCCTTTCTTGCTGAGATGAAGGTCCCCTCATCAGCTGTGCTGTTTCTTGGGTGGTGCCCAGGTTGGAGAGGGACAGTGACTCGATTATTGAACCCACTCAGGAGCTGATAATGACATAGACACTGGAGTTTCAAGTTGTGGGTTTGTTGGGGTTTTTTTTTCATTTTTATTATCTACCTACTTCCCTTTACTGTGCTTTCTGGACTTAAGGGCTTTGAATGGGTGGTGCTGTGTTGAAAAGACTCTGCCACTCATGCAGTTGAGTACATGTAAAATGAGAGTATGCAAATGTGCAGGATGTTCCCGGAACAGCTGTCCCGCAGGCATGCTGTAAATATACCTTTATTGCCAGCTGATGCTGAGCAGCCTCGATGCCCAAGGGTTACACTTAATGGATCGTTTAGAAGATCTTTACTGTATTACACAACAGACACACTCGAAAAACTTTTCCCGAGGATGTGTGAAAATTGCCAGTGGGGTGTCAGCTTCATAGGCAAGGCAGGCAGCAAGCAGAGGGTTTGTGAGGAGAGCACGCCTTGTAAGGGTAGCTCTGTGTGTTCTGCGCACCGTGCCGGCGGCAGCAGCCAGCCCCGCTTGCCCTGGCCGGGGCGACGGGGGGATGTACGCCTATGGCCGAGAGCCACCGTGCCGCTTCGCTCCGGGGGCAGCGACCCGCCTTCCTTACCCCGCTGTCGGGGCAGTGCTGTCCCTTCGGCTGCAGCAGTCTCCGTTCCAGCAAACCAGCTGTCCTGTGGTGTCGCAGCACACCTCTGCCTTGTGTTTAACTTTTCCCGGGAAAACGTATCTTCATGCTGCGTACAGGGCAGAGATAACAGACTGATGTTTGATGCAGGGCTTGCACTGGGAGCAGCAGAAAGATCAATATTTCTCTGAAGGGACATCAGCAGGCTCCTCTAGGTTTTCATAGCCGAGAACGGATGTTTGCGGTGCGGCACAGAGAATCCGAAATGTGCCATAGCTCCTCTGTACTTAAAGATGCACCGAGTGCGTTTGAATTTTTTAAGAGGCTATTTGTATAACGCGTCAAGCAGGACATAGGATTTTGAAAAACTATCTGCTTTAATTCCCCGGCAACTGTCAGACGGGATGACTCACTGCAGCGTGAGGATTCGCCACGGCGCATCACCGATCTGACACCGACTCTTAATCCCTGCGAAGCTATGCATGCGTAGTCCCCTGCCTTCCCGGAGCCTGAGCTTCGCTTTTGCCAGCCTCCTGACGATCCCGCTCTGCCTCCAGCACCTCCTTTCTCCCCCTTTCTTCTTGAGAACCTGCACCCAGGCCTGGGTGCAGGAGTCTTCTGCTGGCTTGTTTGGAGCTTTTCCTCACGGGTGAGGGGCCCCTGGCTGTGCTGCTGTGTGGGCATCTCCAAAGCATGGTCGCTCTCTACAGGGTTGTTCCTGGGCTTTTCTTACATTAGTAAAAAGTTGGCAGCGGTTTCATTTAACTCCACTTGGTGGAATGCATCGGGGAATTGATCCTTTTAGGCCTGAGTACAACAATCAAGGGTTCTTTCTACAATCTTAGCTGAGCCCTCTAGCTGCTAGCCAGGATTATTTATCGCTTGGGTTCGGTGTAACTTTCAAACATCTGCAGAACATGCTGAGGACATCATGATCTTCTGCAATAA
The DNA here is from genome assembly GCA_025345505.1 of Todiramphus chloris collaris. Taxonomy (NCBI): domain Eukaryota; kingdom Metazoa; phylum Chordata; class Aves; order Coraciiformes; family Alcedinidae; genus Todiramphus; species Todiramphus chloris. The sequence continues at coordinate 452,331 of JANVCC010000048.1, read as the reverse complement.
AAAAGCAAGTACAGGGATGTGACTACTTGGAGAAACGCGGGAAGACAGTGGCCATGGCTGTGGCTGCAGAAGAGGGGGCTTCTGCCCCAGAGCCCTGTGGAGTCCTGCCTGCAGCAGCCTGTGCCTGGGATGGGCACTGGATGAAGAAGGCATGCCATGGTGCTTCTGGCAGTGCCTCGCTCCGTTCCTGACAGCCATGGTCTGTGTGACACAGCCTGCAGCTCTTCGAGCAGCAGTAGGTGCTGGGCTGTGGGTAATTATCACCTCATTTTACAGCAGAAGTTAACATTGAACAGTGTGTGACACTCCCTCTGAATGACCTCTTTTTTAAGAGTATCACGTGAAGTGGATGGACAGCTAGAGAAAGAAAGAATCCTTACACATTCTTATAAAGTAAAGAAGGTGTTTCCTGTGACTTTGGAAGGGTCTGTTTGGTTCTCCAGGACTGAACTGGACCATTAACAGTCCATCTTTTAGGGTGCTCGAGGCGGTGTTTGTATGGCTCGGTTTGCAGAACAGTGGCAGTGGAGGGAAGAAGGGATTCCCCAAATATTGTCTGCTTGTATGGCAGGAGAGATGGATGTTGGGGCCTGTGTGTGGTCCTGTTTCTCTCTGGACCCAGAAACCGTACCTCCACGCTAACCATGACATCTGCAGTTTCTTCATTCAAATCGTGGCTTGATCTGTATGTAAGATTAATATGTCAAAAAAGGATCTTGTAAGTCTGAGCTAGTAGGAGCTCTTCAGAAGCCAGAACTGTTTCTTAAGAAGCTCTGTGGCAAATACTGAAGCTCAAGGAATGGAGCCTGCGTCTCTGCTGGTAGGCTGGTGGCTGAAAGTCTGCCTAGACTAGCCAAAGTGTAGAGACTTTTGGTTGGCTTGGAGACCCAGACGAAGTGTGCTGACACTCGTTGGCCTTGTGTGCGGGTGTCCGTGTGTCCATGAACACATGGCAAAGAGACCCTGGCAACAGTCTCTTCACAGAACGCTGGCCTGGGCTATCCCCTCTGTGTGTGGCCCCCTCCAGGCAGGGATACGTAGTCTTAGCAGGGTATTTGCAGGCTATTGAGCTATACCATTTCATGAGAAAATAGACCAAATTGGTCTTTGGGATTTTAGTATCTCATTATTGCAGTTCTGACATAGTACAGAAAGCTTCCCTCTGCAACCCGTATAGCTATTGTCTTGTACGGCTACGTGCCGCAAGGTCATAGCAGATAAGGAAACTTCACCTTGTTGGTTTTTTGGTTTTTTTTAAAGGGATACCCTTAGTAATATTAGTTCGTATTTTCCTTTGAAATTATTGCAAGAAGAATGAGAAAAATAGAGAGTTTTTCATGCCATGCCTCTTTTATCCTTGTTGAAAGAAATGTTATTCAAATGACGGGGTAACATTTTTGATGAATACCTGTATAAAGAAAATGATGACATTGTGGTGACATGTGAACGGTGCAACTTCGGTAAGGAATCTTCAACTGGAAACTGTGTTTCAGATGCTAGACTTCTTTGACAGATGCCTGAGGATGAACAAACAACAGTTACCCAGTGCAACAGCAAAACGCAGAAGCATCTCTGCTCTTTCCTGGGATGATGACACTGAACTCACCGGAAGAGCCCAGTTTAATTTGCCATACATTTTAGTCCCAAAAAAGCGAATGCACTCTTTGGAAGATAGTGTAAGTTCTTCCAAGCGTTGTGAAGTGAGGGGTTAACTTTTTTTAGGAAAAAAAAGAAAAATTACTGTGGGAATGTGGGGTGATTTTTATTTCTAAGAGGGCAAATAACATTTGCAATACTCGTAATTGGTGTTACTTTTAACCAGTTGCATGTTGCAATGGAGAAAGGTCGTTCCGTTGCACAACAGTGGGACTATCAGGAATTAAATTGTTTTTTTAAATGATGATTAAAAAGTCTTGCATTTTATGTTTATGAATTTTATGTTGCTAAAGCATGTGACAGATTCTAGTCACAAGGTTTTATCTGTGTCTTTTACAAACTCTGGCTTCAGCCGTGTGAGTATCCCTGCCACAGGCTCGGGAGAATTTGATGGAACGATTTGCAAGAGATCTTGAAGAGCGACCAAGAGTAGCAATGTGGATGCTGGGGGTGAAAGCAATCCTAATAAACTTTGTCAACCAGGAGAAAGATGAGGAGTTTGATTATTTGACAAACTTTCCGTTGGGGAAGGAGGAATACTTTTTCACCGTGCAAAGTTATTACAACGTTAGCAGTCAAAACCACGAGGAGATCCAACTCCTTGGGATGTAGACTTGACAAATTCAGATAGGAGACAAGACAGACAATATTAAGGCTCCATAAGCACTGAGACACTTGCATAGAAAAGACTCAACATCTTTCTAAAAAAAAAATACACCCACTAGTAGAGTTGATAGAAGGCTCCTTTCCGGGAAATGCTGAATATTCGAAGATTGTGTATGTGGATAGATGGTAAAGCACCGGATCCACCCTTAACCAGAAATGGACCGGTGTGAGTGCGGAAAGCATGTTGGTAGTAGCATTTTATACACCTGTTAGTCCAGTATTATGAGAGATATTTGCTTGGTAAGGTCAAAACCCACAGCAACAGTTGAGAATTTCAGGTTTAGTATGTTTTCAGTAGTTTGCTAGCGATGACTTGACATTTACTTGCAGGAGTAGTTTCTTTTAAATCAATAAAGAACACGGCGAGGATGTGCGTACGTTACAGTCCGAGAGGGTATCCAATGCAGCCGCTCTGGTAGTGCTCGGGTAAAGACTGACTGCTCGGGTACTCCCCTGTAGCTCAGGGGACTTCTCTGTGAGCATGAAGCAGAACAATAACATTTTTAAAAGGTCCCTTAAGATTCATTGTATGTAGCGTGCTGGTTGGCTTCTACATAAAAGTATTGTCCTTTTTTTCATTTGGATAAAGAGTAAGAAAGCACTCGCTTCCTCTGAAGCTTAGTCCCCCTGGTGCTTCAGGGGGTGAGCTCTGGACTCGGCAGTGAAGTGAGTTGCAGTAAGACACTGTTTAGCTGTGTAATAATACACTGCTTTAGTGTGTATTTGTTTTTAGCTTTCACACTACCATGGTGTGTATTTTTTGTTAGCAGATCTGTCACTATTGTTTCTTCCCTTCCCCTTCCCCTTGAGTGTTTCCTGATTTTTTTACTGTTATTTGTAACTCCATATGTGGCTTTAATGCACCTCAAATCCATGCTTTTTCCAGTGTACTAAGTTGCAGCTGATGAGAAACCTCTCTTCCTTTGAAGGCAAACCCAGTTCTCATTGGAAGGCTTCGTCTTTGCTTTGGCCTCCCTGACCAGCTGTGGTAACAGGGATTTGATCTCTGTGTTGTGGTGGTAGGGGATGGGTGTAGGAGTAGTACAAGTGTCTCTGGCCTTTGTGCTGCCATTGGAAGGTCTGTGAAAACTGTTTTGCTCGTGAGAAGTTTCACTAAACTGGTATCTCTGACCTCCAGGGGCAACCACTTCTGCAGCGCAGTGAAATGTGGAGAGAATATGTTCCTTTGTCTGCAGTGGGACAGGTAAAGATACCTCCTTTTGCTTAGCCCAGACACTGTTTTGGTCTTGTTCACAGTGATGCCTTGGCTGGTGTTGTCTGCTGGGGGTACTTGTGAGGAGGATGAGGGTTCCTGCCGAGTCTGCTGTTTCTTGGCAGCTCTGCAGCCAGCCTCCTGCCCGGGCTTTGTTCCCCAGAGCATGCAGCGCGGCCAAGCGAGGTGACGGCGGTCACCTTGTGGAAAGGTGACGGAGCTGCGCGTGGGACCGGAGCCAGGAACGGGCACAGTGATGTTAAATCTCATCTTTGACTGCTGGACCTCTTAGAAACATTTGGTACCTTCCGGTAGCGGCTCTCCCTCCATAGCACACTTGTGGAACAATACGGGGAGGGACAGCCAAGGCTCTTCCTCATCGGTCCGTTCCTCGTCATTCCACGGGGAATCTGTGCTGGCTCATGCCAGCTCTTCATACTGGTCAAGGAATACGCTGGGCCCTCTTCTGTCCCAAAAGTCACCCACAGGCCACAGCATCTCTGAAGCTCGGGGGGTTTCAAACCCAGGTCCCCTTTTTCGCAGTGCAGGTTGCCATTCTCAGGCGGGGCTCTGGCTTTGGCTGACCTGCAAGATGTTTTTCTGTGTTTGGTAGGAAAATCCCTGTTAGGTCTATTACACATTGCTGAAAATGCCAAATTGCTTGTGTATGCTGCTTCAGATGCACTTTGGCTGTTCGTTATTATAATTGGTTACTTCTGGTAAATAATAAATGTAGTTTCAGACCTAACTCCCTTTATGAGCCACTCTGCTGCAGGATATACTAGAAATAACTGGAGGCCTCATCTGCCAGCTCGCTCCACTGTACTTTTATAGGGCTGAAGCAAATCAAGTGCCTACGGTAGACTGAAATTGGGAAGGAAGAAGCCAGCTCTTCTTTAGAGTTGGCTTTTTTAACACGGACAGCTTTGTGATCTGAATTTTACACAGCTTTTTCAGTTCTGTCATAAATCTGCGCACTCTGATGCCCAGAGAGGTCTCCTCTGACTTCTCCCTAGGCAGAAGGTTGTTTTGCCAGTCAGGGCCTTGTGAAGTGTAATTTGAAAATGCTAACTGGCAGATGCTACCTAAATGTCTTACATAATTATAAAGAATGCTATGTATGCTTCTTCATCAGAAATCAATCACGTGGGTACGTTAGGGTTAAGAGAGGGAGAATAAAGCTTGCAAGTAACCATATCCTTCCGAAATACTGTGGCATCTGTTTTTCTCCAGGCTGCTTTTGAAAATACTGTGACTGTTGTCATGGACGGGGTCACCCCCCTCACTGCTTTCTGCTTCCCACCCCTGAGCACAGCAGGGAGGTTGAAGCAGCCACGCCTGCAGGAGCTGAGCATCTGTGAGTGTACAGTAGGAATTACAATAAAATTACAACAGGAATTACAGTCAAGGGGCTGATTGAAGCCTCCCCAAAACAGAAGAGTGGGAGTACTCTCAATGTAAAAGCTGAACCTTCATTTAGAATCCCAGACTGGTTTGGGTGGGAAGGGACCGTTCAAGGTCATCGGGTCCAACCCCCTGCAGGGAGCAGGACCACCTGCAACTGGAGCAGGGTGCTCAGAGCCCCGGGCAACCTGGCCTTGGATGTCTCCAGGGATGGGGCCTCCACCACCTCCCTGGGCAGCCTGTTCCAGTGTTCCACCACCCTCCTGGGGAAGAACTTCTGCCTGGTGTCCATTCTACATCTGCCCTTCGCTAGGTTAAAACCACTGCCCCTTGTCCTGCTGCTACCGTTTCCAGGGGCTCGAGTATAGCTTCTGCCAAAATATATTACTGTATTTATTTTTTTTCACTCGGAATGAACTCCACCTAAAAATAAACGGCAAAAACTGTGTTGGCATCAGGACTGCAGTGCTGGGTGTACTTCCACTTAAAGCTCTGCCTGTGAATAGTCAGAAACAATCTGTGATATTTAAGGATCTGTGCCAGGGTCTATGACAGAAAGAAGCAGATACTTTTTCTTTTCCTCTCCTCTTTGTGTCTGGCAATTTCTGGTACTAAGATAGCATTTTGCATTTCAGACAGAGCATTTACATACATGGAACAATGGCCAAGTTGTACTCCCAGTGGAAAGATAGGGACCTCGTTTTAGGGTTGGGAAACCAGTCCACATTTAGAGAAGGTGTTAATCAAATTGCTGTAAGCAGCTAGTGATCACACAAGCTCTGTAGCCTTTCTGGTCCTTTGTGGGAGGTAACACATGGTCGGCATCTCCTCTTCCTATGTGGCAGATAAGGACAAAGCCAGTGTATGTTCCTTTTGCTTCAGTTTTTCCCTTCTCCTCACCTCTCTCTTTTTTTTTTCCCCATATTTTCATTGTAAAATGACCTTCAGAGCTTCTCTCTAGAAGCATGTGGCTCTGGGGTGGTAGGACGGGGTTAGTTCACTACCTTGCCCTCTGTAGTTCTGCTCCTTGGTCACCTGTCCTTCCACCAGTCCTCTTAAACAGCAGACTGTATGCAGGATTACGATGGAGATAATTCGTGTGATGCCTCCTTTTGCAATAGCTTCTTTGTTTCACACGTGAGAGAGTGCTCATGGAATGTCAGGACCAACATGCTGAAAGCTGAAATTTTTTATTCTTAAATTGATTTAAAACAAATTCTTGTCTTGCAGTAACAAACTGGTTAACTACTGAACCTCAAAGACTGTAGAGACACTTAATAGGTGCTCTGCTAATGACGCTTGATGGGTGCTGCTTTGGCTGTTGCTGTTCAATTCTGCTTTAGCATCTTTACTCAGAGCTGGATTAGGACATGCTCCATATAGTGTGAGGCATTTATGGAGAAACGTGCATCTGAAACGTTTCTTGAAATCTGAGCTGGAGATAAATCATGACATTTATTTTCCATCTAAAAATGCATTTCTATTAATAACATCCCCAGTCGCTGTGTGGGTTTTTAAAATTTATTTTTAATTTCTGTTTATTTATGTATTTAGTGTGAGTTTCACGTGAATTTAATAAACAAAAAGATAGTTTATAGAGCCTACAGTTATAAGGAATCTACTTGCAAAGAGCTGGCGATGCTGCCTGCAAGATGAAAGCCATGGCAAGAGTTTGGGGTTAGAAGCTGCCACCCTCCAGCCGTGGCTGCGTATTTAGGAGCACTCCTCTCGTGTAAGCAGTGGGAAGCACCGAGGTTCCTCCTGCCCTGTGCCACCGTTAGCAGGGGGAAGGAAAACAAGATCATTTGTCAGTTTAAGTCTTTTAAATCCAAAGTGAAGCCTTATCTGCTTAGGAGCCTAATACCAGAGCAAGATACTGCTCGTGTTGGGCAGGGCTGCGTCGGTGCGGCTGGCAGCGGCCGAGCTGCTGCTCCCCATCTATATACAGACCCCTGCTCCCAGACCCCTGCCCAGCGCTGCCCTTTAGCACCATGTGCGGCACGCTCCGGAGCATCCCTGAAATGCTGAAGGGCGTCTCCCTGCCCGCTCGCGTGTGGAGAAGGAAGCAGCGGGTGAAGCCTTCTTGGTAGCGCGTGGGCGGCTGGGCTGCGTCCAGCGCCCGCCGGGCAGGCCGGGTTCCTCGCCAGGGTCTGAGGCACGGGCTGCGTTCGGGGCGCGGGGGCTGCCCCGTCGCTGCATCCGCACCTCTTCTCTGCACGGTTACCGGCCGCCTGCTCAGCCCGGCCCTCCGTGCTGAGGGCTCCCAAAGCAGCTCCCTGGGGTGCCCAGCCTGCTGGGACAGGGTCTTAGCGCCAGGGCCGGGGGGCCGTGCTGCCTGCTTTTACAAACAAACAACCCAAGAGGAGGTATGTGGGGTTCCCCTGCCCTTCCCCCAGGGAAAGGTGTTTCTGTAGCTTCTGAAAGTTGGATCAGTTCTCTCTGGTGCGTAGTGCAGCTCCGCACCCAACTGCACCCTGCTGAACAGGGGCTGAACGGTGCGGGCGGAGGGAGAGACCGATGCGCTGGGATGTGTGTGTTCAAACACCTTACCCCAGTTTTGATACTGAATAAAATATTTTATATAACGACGTTGTCTGGATGCACGAAAAAGAAGATTACCATGAGGCAGTAGCAGAGATTGCCAGCAGAGGCTGGGGACTCGTTCCCCCTGGAGGCGCTCGGAAACTGGGCATGGTTCTGGGCAACTTGTTCTAGGTGGCCCTGCTCGAGAAGGGGAGGTTGGACAGGACGTCCTCTAGAAGCTCCTTCCAGCCTCAACCTTTTTGTGACATGCCCTTAGATTTCCATCCTTTCACTGATCGGTAATTTCGCAGTTCTCGGTGCATTTCTCGTGGTTTCCACCCAGTGTGTGGCTCTGGGGGTGACTGCTCAGCCTCTGCGTGTGCATCCATCACAGTGCTGTCGGAGGCCCCCCGGCTGAGATCTTCTGCAGTACCAGGTTCCTAAATTCCAGTGGCAATTACCCTGCCTGCACATTGGTGACAAGCAACAAAACTAAGCAATATGGGAGGCGAAGCACATTAAAGATACTCGCTTTTGAAACTGGTTCACTTAAAATTATGTTACTGGTTTTTGTATGCAGAACTTGGAAATTGCAGTAAATTTACATCTTATGTAAATTAGCTGGAATTCAAGCGTGGGTAAGGTTGCTTGTGATGGTTTTAATACTGTCATTATAATCATCACTCAGGTATGTGACTGTCAGTTAAATAATTCCTAGGGTTTTTTTTCTCTGTGATCGAAGTATAAGCCTGTTTATATAATTCCTTTGATTCTGTCAGGAGCAGGGAAGTGAACAGAACTGAATGGCTTTGAAAATCAGTTTGTTTGATTACTTATTAACACCAGTTTTAGATATGAAGATATTTTGAATATTGATGAGTTCTTTTATTATATTTATTGAAACCTGTATACAGCTGCATCATGCACTTAAATATTGCTTTTTTTTTTTTTTAAGTTTCATGCCAGTAATGCACTAATGAATCCTCCTGGCTGAGCTAGAAAGCAATCACCAGATACCTTGGAGCTGCAGAACCACGCGCAGTAAGATCTCAGGAAAGCTGTGTGGTGGCTGTGGGCCTCTGTTAAACGCTTGGCCTCACACTATGAATTCTTTCCCAGGCACCAGGCCTTCTTTTCCTCTCTGTTAAAAGGGAAGCTGGACTGTATTCTTTGGGGTATGAACACAGCTTTTAGATATGGAAGAACTTCCATCTCCACATCATCTCCTGACTATTCAGTGAGCAGCTGGACATAGCTCTTGAAGAGGGAGTTATGTGGAGTATGGTCCCAGTTCAGCAAAGCATTTTAAGCATGTGCTTCAGTCTCACTGATAGTGCCAGTTTAACTTAAACCAAGTTGCCACATGTGCAGTGAGCGTGTCTGTCTCCTGCGTGGAAAACCCAAATCTTTGGCATCTTCACTGCTTGCTTAAAAAAGAGAGTCAGTGTTAATCAAGGGATCGACAGCCTTTCGTTTGTATTACTGTGTGGGAGGTTAGGGGTCTTAAAAGTATTTTCATTTTTAAATGATGCTTCACTATATATTTAACGTGGTCTGGTCATTAGATGAAGAACAACACAACTGCCCATATGTGGTTCCCAGTTTGTGTGCTTTCTCTGTGCTCAACTGAGTCTGGAGATTGAAAAGATTCTGGGTGATGATGTTCTTCATTTCTGCAGTATGAGGTTGGTCCTCAGACTTGGCTTGCTTCTGTGCCACAGCCTCAGAATCAGAACTGTATCACCCTCAGGTCTGTCTGAAGAGGTGTCTCCAGTTGCCTTCAGGGTAAAGACAGTGATTGGAGGTGTCAGGATGGCAATACTGGGTTCCGAGGCCTGAAATCGGGTTGATGTGCGTCAGTCAGAATCCTGTGCTACGGGGTACAGTGGTAACACCAGTTCTCAGACGGGCAGGAAAGCACGGGTTCTTGTGATATTTAAAAATCAGACTAACCAGATAGCAAGGAGAGAATCTACCTTGATTTCCATGAGATAGCTCATGTCAGCAGGAGAACAGAATACACGATGTGATGTTTTGGTGAAGGATCCGCTCTGTGTGCTCGCAGCGAGTTGTCGTAGAGAGGGGGCTCCTGTCCGCAGCCGCGCCGGTCACCTGAAAAGCCCAAGGCAGATGTTTGCCTTCGCTGTACCTGGGGCCTTGGAGTGACAGTGAGGAAACGAGAAATTACAGCAGTTGCCTCTCCTCCTAAATAGGAGGAGATCTAGGCGCCCATTTTCTGGAATTTGAGCCTGTTTGCCTTTTGCTGCAAGGCGGGAAGAAGCAAGGAAGAGTGAGCGAGGCTGGAGCCGTTCTTGTGGTTGGTTGGTTCGATGGTTGGTTGTTTCTTCCTTTTTTTTTGCCCTGGTATTGCCTTACCAGCAGTGGTTCATAGGCCAGTGGTCATCACCAGCCAAAGGCAAAAGTGCCTCTCTCCTGTTTTCCGGGGCTGAGTTTGCAGCTCAGGCATATGGAAAAACCCAGATCCAGCTGGGTAGTTTCCCAAAGACTGTATTCAAGCCGTTCTTTCAGGGGAAAAAGAGGCAGTGCAGGGATGGGTGAGAAGATTTCTTTCCTTTTGTGTATTTTGAAGGTGCCAAGGAAAGGAACGGGAGAGGCCAAGTGGTAAGTATCTCTTTGTCCTTTGACATCGTATGGCAAAGGCGTAAATTGTATTGGTTTCACGAGTTTGGTAGCGTATTACCGTGACCAAGACATGATATAGATGATCCTGTTCAGGATCAGGGAATATGATTATGACCTGTTTTACATTTTTATTTTCATCTTCCGTTTACATTCTGTGATGGTGTTTTCCTCTGTACCCGGCATCCACTGATCTGGGTCCGAAGGGTCACTGTTTTCCCGCTGAGTTTGTTTGCCTTTAGTAAGCTGTATGAAAACGAATTGGCTGCAAGGAGCTTTGTCCTCTCGTAATGTCCTGCATTTATGGGGGTTTAGCCCTCTCTTACCGTGTTGCGTAAGACATGAACACTGAGAGAAATTCTGATTGCCTGTGCAGTAAAAGGGGTGGTCTGCAGAGCCGGGTACAGCGCTGTTTGTGCCCACTGCTGGGGGCCAGGAGAGCGAGAAGTTCCTCTGTCACTGTGATGGAATAACTAAAATTCAGGCATAAAAATGTATTTGGGCAAGGACTACCTCTTCCATTAAAGGCTAAATGTGACACATTGGAGAACCTAGGAATTTAGCTGTGGAAACAGCTCTTGAGGCAATGATTTATTTCTGGTGCTGTTTAAGGAAGTAGCTTTTCAAGCGGTAAAAATCAGTGCGCGGCCGTCGTGGTTTAACCGGCAGAGTGCGCGTGTAGGCACAGGTCAAGAGCGAGAGCAACATCCAGGCAGGGAAGATGGGGAAGGAAAAACCTCATACACTGACTCCCGAAATGAGCAGACCTTCCCAGTCAGGGGAGCGCTGCGGGAAGCGGCAGCTCCCTTAGAGGCAGGCGTCTGCAGGTTCCCCCGGTCTGAGGCAGGGCTCTTGCCCAGCTCTGCAGCTCGTGCACACTTCCCCACCACGCTCCCGGCTCCTGACAGAGCAGCCGAGGTCGAGAAGGACGAGGGACAGATCCCCGTCACTGGGAGGCCTTCTACAGCGCACCAGGGTACGTGGGGCTTCTTGATGCTCAGTCTCAGCTGTCTGGTACACAAAGATAATTCTAATCCTGTTTTATGTCTTGCTTCTCAGAAGCGTTTTGGCTTTACACCGGCTCTCACCCTTCCTAATGAGTCACCAGTGCTTTTGTCGTTGAAGGGACTTAGCAAGTATCTGTGTTGCCGTTGGTTTTGTGCTGTGCATGTTCCTGCTTGGTCACATGAAATGAATTACACGCCGCTGTTGCTGAATTTGCAGCAATGTCTTTTGGCTCAGAACAATTAACCATAATGACCCTTGATACCTCAAAGTACACAATCAATAAAGTAAAACTCTCTTGTTCGTATCTTGAGGCTTATTTTAACACATCGTGCCTTTCCAGTTCTCTGTAGGGGCGTTTTGTTACAAAATGCTCTGGCTCCCACTGAAGCAAATTTAAAGCTGGAGCAAATTCAGACCTGTGTAATTGGTTGGGGAAAATAATGAGAGAGGGGAGATGGATTTGGCAGACAGGGACACAGACATATAGAAAGTCTTTGGGTGGAAGCTGGATTTTGAAATCCAAAGCTGGCTCAAAGCAGCATTAGGCAGAATTGAACTGTAGGAGAGGTGAACGCTGCTTCTGGACAAGAGCCCTTCCTCTGTTCTTGGGGTGGCGGCTGAACAGAGACGCCCAAACCTCCCTGGCAGTGGCAGGAGCAGTGTTGGCATAGGCAGAATAGGCAGCAAGGCTGCAGTGGTTTCACCATCTGAAGCAGTGGCTGCACCACCAGCATCTTCATTTGCTGATGTCCAGACCTGGTTCTCCTGAGACGTCTGTAGAGGAACACGTGCCCTTACAGTTATGTCTCCAGCCAGCATGTCAAGTGCTCTAGCATATAACTAATGAAATTTAAGTAGCTCAAGACATGAGCAGTGGGTTGCTTGGTTGGTTGGTTGGTTTGTTTTTCTTGTGACATTTCAGGGATTCATAAGTTGATAGCTGTTTTCTTTGAGTTTTTCTTTCAGGTGGTAAGAAATTCACATATCTGCTGATCTCACACACACAGAAAGGTTCTCCTAGTATTACCTACCTCGGGTCTAATATCCTGTGAATGAACTGCAGCTCTTGCTAGATGACAGTCCTTTCCTGTGCTGGGGGAAAAACTACTTTGCTTCCAGCTTGAAGCTCTCCAGTGGTGATTCATCCTCAGGGTTTAGAAAAGGCTCTTATGTTTAGGAAACTAGTACTGTCTATGGCTGCTTAAAAAAGTATTCGCTTTGGACATGAAGTTATGTATTATTGACTAGCCTGAGGTTTGTCAATAACTTACTATATTGAAGTTGGACTCCATTATACTTTAAGAAATGAAATTGCTGCTGTGGGAGCACTGTGCTGCCTCTTAAAGCCAAGAGCAAGTACTTGCATCTTTCTCTACAATTACAAAAGACTGTGGGGTGTTTTATAGTGGACTGTCCTGTGAAAAACAGACTGAACTGAAAACTGCGGTGTCACATTCACAGAGAAGAACTTTCTATCTGTGGATTGTATTATTTGCTTATAGAAGGGTGTAGGTACAAGCACCGTTGCATGGATGTGCTGTTTTTATGATGGGCTTGAAGTCATACTGAAACCAATTGGAACTGAAACACGGTTCAGAGTGCGCATTTACTTAGGGCTTGGGTGGCTAAGAACTGCTGCCTAGGGAGGGATTACGGAACTGGAGCTGGCAGAGAAAGCATCTGCAAGGGCATGTAAAAAGAAGGGATACTTGGAAAATCCTGGAAGAGTTCAACTGGAGGTGTAAGGAATTCAGGACAAGGAAGACCCAGACTACATGAGGCATCTCGGCCGTTTTGGGAGACAGCACTGTGCCCAGCAGTTTTAGTTCCAGTAGTGCTGAACGCAAAATCTGCTCTGCCACTATTTTTTGAGCCCCATGATCATTCCAGTATCGATGTGGTATTAAGTTCTCCAGCCTCAAAGACTTTCACATCTGGAGTATTTTTATTTGTATTTAATTATCTAAACAATATTTGATTATAATACTATAACACTGTGCATTGCAAGAGAGGTCCTAAGGAAGGAATAAGCCTGAAAGTCCTTTACATTTTTTCTTTTACTGGACTAAAGTGCTCCCACTTTTAAAGCTGGATAAAGAGTATTCTGGATGTAGCTGTAACTTTTTTAAAGCATTCTTTTAATAGGCAGGAACTGCAGTCTTGGAAACACATGGTTCTTATTCCCTCTTGCCCTTCTTTGTATCTGGCACGGGCGATGTAGGAAAAACAGTAATAATGTCCAGTGGACAGCAGGAAAAATACGATGTTGGAACATTTCAGCAGCGAAGCAGCAAGCGTCTGTTGCCGAGCAGCGAGGCTCAGTTTACCTGCAGGCAGGATGTGTGGGAGTGCCTCAGGGTGGCTGCACCCTGCACCCTGCCTCGCCTGGTGGGTGACTGCGACCCGGCTGCACCCTGCCTGCTCGCGCGCCGGCACTCCTGTTGGCATGTGGGTCGGAGGGCCCGGTGGCACACCTTCCCTTCTGCCGCTTTGCCGTGGCTTTGCGGCTGCGCTCGGAGGGAGGTGGTGGCGGCTGGGTCCCAGCAGGGGTGAGAGTGTGCCTGTGCAATTAGCTTCACCAAAAAAAGATGCAGCAGGATAGGAAATGTTTAGGTTGGTGTTCCAAGAGACTTACTTGGCTCTCCCACTCTAATCTTGAGGGATTTTAACTTTATGTACAGTTTTGGGGGCTATTTTCATGCTGGGTATAATACTGGAAAAAATACGGTTGACTTTTCAGAGTTAAGCATGGTAGCTTATCACAAGGGTTTTTTCACGGCTCAAAAACTTTAGTCTTCTTGTAGCTTTTAGATTTTTTTTTCTGTGAATAAAACAACTCCTGACCTGAGTTTGGAGCGAACTGGAGAGGGTGGCCTCTCCAGAGGGTCCGTACCTCTGGAGGCAGCCAGTTTAGGTGGAATAATCTCAGAGCACCTCATTATTAAATGAGATGGCCCCATCATTCAGCTGTGAAAGATGAGCATCCAAACATCAGGCAGCAAGTTACCCAGACAGCATTTGGTTTCTGCTCCAGGGCTCAGGTTTGCATGAGCTTCCAAGACTGCTTTCTCCACAATGTCTTATAGTTAAGATTTGATATGTAAAAGAAGAGTTCAGGCAATCTGTTGTCTTTCCTACACAGACTTTACTTTTGTTGTGTGTGCAGGTTGTAAGAGAAGCACCCAAACCCCTGAGCCCTCATCTGTCAGTACTGGCATGGAGAGTCAGCCGGGGCCAGGGCCGGTTCCCTGTTCCCGTGCCCGAGTGGGCCAGCCTGGCTCCCATCTGGGTGTCTAACCCTTTCCGCGGCAGACAGGGGCCCCCAGCCCGCCTATGGTGAACAGTCCGTGAGAGCGCTTGTTCCCTGGCATGGTCAGCAGCGTTACCCGGGCAGTGCCAGCTGCCGTGGCCCGCGTGGCAGTGGCAGCACTGGCTGCCAAGCAGAGGGGTGGGTCTGTGCTTGACCCCGTGCCCTCGCCCGGCTCTGTTTCCTGGGTATCCCAGCCACGAATGAAAACCTTTCTTCGTAAGAAGATAGCCTGAAAACAACCCCGAAACTGAAGCTCTTCCCAAAGAAAAGAAAGTCAGTGGAAGAACGTGAGCCAGGCTGGACACTGTCCCACAGCAGCCCTCGTGGGGCTTTTCCCATCACGTTTGCTTTGCTCTTTCCCAAGGGGTAAGACGGGCACTCTCACTTCCTACAATTTATCTGTTTCACGAAGGGTAAGACCGCTGCCTTAAACTAATGTTGCCTTGAGATGCAGAGGTTTCGGGTGTTGGCACTCACACCTTTCCTTGTAAGAAAGAGAGGGACCATCACAGAAGGCTTTCTGCAGCCTCTGGTGCCCGTCCAGAGTTCCTGAGCCTGCAGTTGGTGACTTGGCTTGAAGGTGGCTGCTTGGCCTCCTTACGAGGAGACATCGTTACTGAGAAGCAGGAGGAAGAAAATACAACTGGCAGAAAAAATAGTTTCTGAACTGAAAGCATTTGCTTTCAATCAGAGGTCCTAATAAATTTTTTTTGCAGTTTTGACATCCTGTATTTTGGTCAGTTTATTTTTTTTTTCCATGAGCTGATGTCATCACTGGATCCATCGTGCAGTTTCAGAACTATTGCTTTAGGTTGCATCATAATGTTGAAAATGTTCAGTTTTAACCCAGAATGTCTGTCTTAGAACAGGAAGAAGATGACCTCTTTTAACCAAATTGTGGCAGTTTTAAACAATGTAAACTGTCGAACCAGAAGCAAGCTGGATCAAGTTGTTTGTGATCTCAGTGGGTACTTTTTTTGGCAGTTGCAGTATTAAGAAGTCCTGTCTCCTCCTCTTGATTTATATTTTCCATTTCCCCCCCTTGTCCCATCTCCAAAACCATAAAATTTCAGTCCCTTCAATCCATATTCTTGCACGTTATTGGTGTAATTCTCAATTTGATTAGGATTTAGAAGCTACTATTAAAACACAAGGATGGTTTATAGCCAAGAGGCAGCCGGACGCCTGTGGGTAGTTTGAAATTGTCGTGTTAAATGAGCTTGCGTTCACCCATAACAAGGGCAGTACTTGAGCATGTTTAAAAGTTGTCCTGTGTATTGGTGCTTCTCCTTAATGGGAACATTTCTGTCACTTCAAACAGAGATTTGACTCCTTTCGCTGTAGGGCAGTGTTTGCTGGGGTTGGAGTGTTTTGAGGAGCGTAAATAACAGCACAGATTTGTTCAGTATTGTTACTCACTTGTTTGTGTTTAGATTCTTAAATCTTTTCTGTTTGGCTTAGAAAAATAAATAAATAAATAAATAATAGAAAAACATTCCTGGTTTCCCTTCTTACCCAGATGTATATGACTTTGCTGTATTTATCTATCTCTGTTTGCTCATGTTGGATCTCTACATAGAAGACTGATTTTTGGCTCTCCTTCGTCTTCTAAATGGGTACCACTTACTGTGACAATGTGCTTAATAGAGCCTAATTCTGTGATCTGCAGTTTGGGGGGTTTATTATTATTAATGTGTGGGTTTGGATATGCTGGAATATTTGTTTTTATGAATTGCTACAGTTTGCTTTGTAAAATGATAAATAAAGTTAATAACCACATTCTGCCAAGAATCCATGTGGTTTGTTTTCTTTCTCCTTTTCCCTTTTTCCTCCTTTTCCCTTTTTTTTTCCTCCTTTTTCCTCCTTTTTCCTCCTTTTTCCTCCCTTTTCCTCCCTTTTCCTCCCTTTTCCTCCCTTTTCCT
>JANVCC010000048.1:402369-426766 GCA_025345505.1 Todiramphus chloris collaris | reverse complement strand
CCCCTGGTGAGGGGCTGGCAGCTGGGGGGTGATGGTCGGAGCAGGAGCACTGGGAGGCTGGGTGAAGCGGGAGAGCCAGCTCAAGACTGCGGTTCAGTGGCAGCGGTTCCTGCTGTTCCCTTCCTGGGCAGTTGCTGCTGTGCCAGCTCTGCCTCTCTGCCAGGGAACTGCTCGGGCTTGAAATCTTTCCAGAAGTGTTTTGTGGTTGGCTCGGCCCGTGGTCCAGTTTAGCAGCAGGGCTCTGCAGAGAGTGGGGCAGTGCAGGGAGGGGAGAGGCTGAGCCCTGGCACTGAGTCCCAGTGGAGCTGTGTCTGGTGGCAAGCGCAAAAGCAGAGCTGAAGAGAAAGGGAGCCTGGTGTTGAAGGCAGGGTGGAAGTGCAGAGGGAGGTTAGCATCTCAGGGAGGTCAAGGGGGTCACAGGCTCAGCCTGAGAGGTTAATAAACACAGTCAGGTGGGAAGTGGCTAGTAGAGTACCTTGCTTCATTTTCCATCATGAACTGGTCTCTGTTCTGTGCCAGGTTGGAATGGAAGTGTGAGAAACACAGGGGCATCTACTGTATAGGTGAAAGTATCCACAGGAGGTACAAAGCCTTTTTGCTTTCAGGAGGCTTGCTTTTACTGCTGGAATGAAGAAATAACAACCAGAGCACACAGGTAGTAGAGGAACTGGATGTTGGTTGCTGGTTTAGGCCTTCGCTGGAGTACACATTCATTGATCTGATCTTTAACTTCCAATACGCAAAGATACTCTATGGTAAATATTGTCTATTTCTGAGCATTATTCCACTTCTCTTCTCTTTGATGCCACAATCTTTTAAAAGACTCTTACTTTCTTATTTTTATTTCTCTTTATATTTAATGTTATGTACAAATATACAGTCTCCAGCTCTGTATTATCCTGAATTTTTGTAATAACTTACTGCTCTATGAAAGAACACAGCCTGTAATAGAGTATGTATTATTTAATATTCCAGGTTGCTAACCAAAGATGATTAAGAGTTGTTGAGGTAGTCTCGTGAACTCCTGACACACGTTTGGCAGTTGCTTCGTAAGGTCAGTATCGTGTAGCGCAAGTGCTGATTTCTCCATCCCTCACTGTCCTTTTGTTTCTCCGGAGATGTGTTTCAGTGGGTGTGGAGAGATCTGAATTCATGCACATGCACTTTGTATTGCATTCCTGCCTTAATTTAGAAGCTCTTGGAGACCAGCTGCAGCCTTATTTGAGGAGAGGAGAGGAGAGAGAGGGTGGGTGTGAGCTCTGGAAGCTCCTGCAGGGTGGGAGCAGTCAGTTGCAGTTGAGAATGGAGGTGCTTGTTATCTTGTCTTCTGACTGTGGGGTGCATATCTTATTTTTTCCCAGTTCAAACAGTCTTGTTTTTTGGAAAACTATATGGAATAACACAGGGGTGTTTATTTTTCTGCTGTATTATTTTACCCGGCAAACTAAAGCTACCGTTCCTGCAAAATTACAGTAAACAAGGAACTTAAGAGAGGATAAAACAGAGGTGGATGCCAGTCACAAGGTCTGTTAGAGTTTTACAGCTATGAGATCAAATAGGCTGTTCGGTAGAGGCAGAGATGGCTATTAAACTGACAGCTGCTGACTGTAGTGTTTGGGTACTGGTTCTGCTAGAACTGCCCTGCCAATGTTTAATATGAAGAAACTGTTCCTGTAATACACTGACTACAAAGAAATGGAATTTGTAGGATGAATCGTTTGTGCACTTTTGTCATGAAAATGGTGAGTAAGGGTCTAATGAGCTTGTGCTGGTGATTTGCTCGTCCTTCCAAACCAACCTTCTAGTCGCAACGCGGTAAGCGTGGCAGGGCAGAACAGAGAGGTCCCTGTTGTGCCAGTTTGTTTCTGAATTAACTTTTCGCTCGTGGCAAAGCTGAGACTGGAGCCCTTGACTTCTCCTGCTGCTCCTACACTCTGAATCCTCTCAGGTGCTGGCACTCCGTGTTAGGAAACCATCCCGATTTACTAAAACTGTTCATTGTTGCTTGGATCCATGAATCTTTGGGGTTTTTTTTTAACCTTTTCCAGTGTCATTTCCTGGTGTGTGACTAACCTGTTCAAATGAAACAGTGCAGAGATCCTTCTCCCAGCAAGAAGGAAGTAGAATTTGCTTTTAGTACTGAGCTTAAGGTTTATTTCCACCAAGTTAGAGCTCGTTTTGTTGGGCAGATCCTGAGGCGGTTTAAATTTTTTTCAGAGGTGCAGTCTCCTCCAGGGCCGAGGCACCTCTCCCTCTTGGGCAGGCTCTGCAGGGGCTGCTGGCTGACCCAGAAGGCTGGGGCTGGGGCTGGAGCCTGGTCCTGCCCCTGCCCAGCTGCGAGGCTCTGCGGTTGGCAGGCTGCTGCCACCCTGCAGTCTCACACAGGCGGTGTCACAGAAAGCTGCCCTAATGCCAGGCAGATCTTCAGGCAGAGATCAAAATTACAGGCCTCCGTATTTTTGCAGCTAAGGCTGCTAGCTGGTAATTAAAAGTGACTTTCTGAAGTCACGGGCTTGCTTTGCAGCTGTCCTCGGGCTTGTGGCTTGGGAGAAGGGTCTTGGAAGAACAAGGGAAGACGAAGGAGTCGGGCTTCTGCGCATGCGGTAGATAGTTGGGATACGCTGGAGAAAGCTGATGAGCTGTGCCATGAAGTGACATCTGGGCTAGAATCAGAGGATTTCAGATCCAGTGCCAGGCTGGGGACTGTGCTCGGGCTGTAAGCTGCAGCAGTGCCTTACCAGTAGCTTCAAACACCTCGCTCTCGTGCTTAAAACCAATGGCACAACGGGTCTGATGTTTAGCATTTAAACCTGGTGCTTCAGAATTGGTCTTCTTGTAAGCGTGGCACAACCAAGAGAGTGTTTGTTGTATTTGGAGTAAGAGGATGCCATGAAAGGTAATTCTGAAACAGCTCCTTCCCGTAGAAGCTGATGGGTGTTTTGCTGTAGGCAGAGTTGAGGGGCCAGATTGTGGCTGTGGTGTAAAAGGAGTGGGGACGAAAGCCTCATCTTTCCTGGATGCCCTACAAAGAACCAGACTCCTTCAGACTGTAATTGCGTGTATTTGTTAGCTCAGACTGGGATTTCAGTCAGTGCTAAACTCTGACCAGCTCCTGTGGCTAGGGTCTAGCACCTTGTCTTGTTTTCACTTTTCTCTGGACTCCCCCCAACCCATTTTAGATTCTGTCTTCCCCTTATTCCTTTGCTTCTTTTTTAGATAACTGTGTTTTAAATGATGACTTAGTAATTTGATCTATTTAGTCTTAAGTTAGGTATTTTTGGCTACTCTTGACAGTCTGTGCCTTTTTTGGTGACTTACTGATCCTTCATGAGACCCCTGTTCGTTTCTAGGGGCTGGTGAATAGATGGGTGCCTTTGGTAGGTTTCTGTTATTTTTTTGCTGGCCTTAGAACAATACTTGCAATCACACAGCAATTCCCATCCCGGTTCCCCAGCTGCAGGCCTGTTGCTTTGCTGAAGTGCAGCCACCTCAGAGGACTGTAGCGGCCAAGGACAGGGAGGCAGGAATCTGGTTTTTATTGGGTTTTCTTGGTTGTGGCTTTTTTTATTTTCCGAGAAGCCCCAAGCTGTTCTTTGTCCAAGGCAGGCGCACAGGGGCATGGGTATTCCAGGTCTCGTCTGAAAGACAGGAATGAACAGCCTGCCATGCATTAGATGTAATTAAAGCCACGTATTGAGATAATCAACCAATTCACTTCTTGCTTTATTGTAGTCTGTTTTCTAATCTGAGGGATGTGTTTTTATGGTGTTAAATTTTCTGTACACTTGCCAATTCACAGAAGAAGTAGCTGCATGTGGCCTGCTTGTGCCAGCAGAAAGTGTTTGCACGCGCTAGCGATTGGCATCGTTTGGAGCGCGCACGTGGGAAGCTGTGCACGGACAAATGGGGAACGTGAGAATCTGCTCTCAGGTATTTCATCCCTCGGGAACTGTGGAGCAGAGCTGAGCCTGTAGAGTCTCTGGTCACTTGGAAGTGTCTAGGGCAGATGATTCTTTATACCAAAACTGTAATGCCGGCTTGTCTTTCTTGTGCCCAAGCAAGAGAGTAATGTTCAGTGGCTGGCAGTAACGAGTGCAATTACCCCCTCAAGAGCTGGGGTGGTGACAACCACCTTTCCCAAGAGAGGGCTGTGTAGAGCAGCTCCTGTAACGCATGCTCCTGTGTCCATTGGAGTTTTAAACTCGTGTCTCTCATGGTACTTGAGAGCATTTTCATGGGTGCTGTAGGATGGGCTGGCTTTGATTTTCATCTCTGAGAAATGGTCCATTTTTTCCTAGACATCTGTTAGAGTCTGTGCTGGTGACTTTCCCACCTCGGGAAGGGGTTTTGGAGCAGCATCTCCAGCCCAAGCCTCCTTCTCCAAGCCAAGTGTGGGATCTGTGCTCAGCCCCAGCCCGTTCCCTCTGCCCCAGCAGCTGCCCCGGCTGCTTCCACAGTGGAGGTAGCAAGCTGCGGTTGGTGTTTCCAGCACGGTCCACATCTGCTGCCAGGACGAGTCCTCAGCAGTCATCAGTTGCACTCCTATGTTTGAAACTCCTTCTGTTGTTTCCTGTGCTGCAGATGATGTGGTCCAAAGGCCTGTCTATGCTTTGTTTTGTGTTCACCTCATGAATGAAGTCCCTCCTGCTTTGTGTGAACTTCTTTAGTGAATGGCTGCTTTTAAGAAAGCTGGAACTTGGATCTGAGAGGAATTAACCCAGAAGCAAGAACAGTAGCAATAATTGATGCCGTGGTTAATGGCTCAGCCTGGTGTGGGTAGCACTTTGGTACTCCCCTCCCAGGGCTGAGGAAATGAAGGTGAAGTGGGTTAGAACAGTATGATTTCAGTCTTCTGAATAATGAAAGATAATGTGATAGCCACACACAAAGGATTAATTTTTGCTCCGTAAGTTTAATTAATAACTTGCAGGAAGTCAGTTTCTGCCTTCCATCAAACAGATGAAGGACAGGAGATGGGTTTTCCATCTGCATCTAGTTTCTGGCGGGTTTAGAACTGCAGGGGTTCTTTTTCCCTTTGGTGCTTGCAACATTTGGAAGCGGCTTCTCCTAAATGTGAATTTTGAGCGGCAGCAGGCCAACAGGTAGGACTGATATTAATATGTCAGATCTTATCTCTGTTCGTTAATCTCAAATGGTGTTATGGCAAAGTGTCTGTATAAAAGGAATTATCATAACCTGTCTTTCTAACTCGGTATGCCATGGCTAATGTTTTGGCCTCCTGCCCTCGGATGCTGTCATGCTCTGGTGCATCCTACGCCTTGTAAGACTTCATGCCATAAGAAAATGCTAGAGGGTATTTTGTTTTCTGTTTGCTCCCACTCCCCTGCCTCCTTCTCCCCTCTCCCTGAATAATGATTGATTCTATTTAACTGGGTTAATTGGTGTTAGCTAGAAAATAAATCTGTCCTAGCAAACTGAAGTGACCTGCGATAATCCTCAGATAACACCATGCAGGAAACTTTTGTGCATTATTGTAACAGGTCTCCTCAAGCAGGAGGGATTTTCCCTGCACAGCGTGTTAGCCTGGGCTGTGGGAAGCCTCACGTTGAGTTTCTGTTGCAGACAGCTCTGGCACCGGGTTCCCTGTGTGCAGAATGGGGATGAGGGCACCTCTGGCCCTCGGCCTCGTTGCCAGGTGACTGCAGTGATGGTCTGACTCGTGCGTTGATAAGAGAGGAAGATCTCAATATATGAGGATCTTGGGTAGGAAATAGGTCAGTTGCCTATTGAATGCATGGGAATATCTTATCTTTATTGTGGAGCGTCATTTTCCTCCTGACTCTTCACAGTCTCAGCTTTGATGTCTCTTCCTGCTGTAAGGAGAGATCAGGCATTTGAGTTGCTGTTCTCTCGATGATTCCTTTTCTTCTTTTCAGACTGAACCCCAGTTACTAGTTTATTCTTTAGCATTTCCTACAGAGATAACTGATAATATTTAATATTGACTTATCTGACAGAATGAAAGCTCTGGGAGTTGCATTTTTATGCTTAGAAGTATTAATAGCAGTGAAGTCTTCTTCGGGCTCGAGTGCCATTTTCCCACCTTGGTGCTTTCACAAAGGAGCCAAGGACATGACGTGATTTCCTTTCCTAAGAGGCTGTTCTGTACAAGTAAGATGTGTGCTACTGGCACTATTTTAGTTAATTTTAAGCTTACCATAAGAATCCTTTCCTTCCTAGAAAATATATTGCAAGTCCCAGTTGGCTTATCTTTGTGGCCTTGGGTTTGTGTGAGATGTTGCTGTGGACTGTTAATGGAACTTAACTACTTCAGTGGAATTTATACACTGGTTTAAGTTGCAGAGACTACAGAGCCTCGAAGCTACCACCCTAGAGCTAGTCTGGGTACCCCTGATGACTGAATGCGTGCTCAGTTTGTTTAAGCACAGTACCTTTTGTGAATAAAGCAAGAAATTAATCAGTAAATAAAGGATAGATTGTAGACTGAATTTCATTTTTGTTGATGGTAAAAAAACCCCCAGGATGCATTTGTAAGTCAGAAGTGGCCCAACTACTCTCTTCTCATACTTTTCCCATTGCTTTTTGTACTGTTTTGCAACTTCTTGATTTAGTTAATTGTGTGCTCAGGCAAACAGAAGACTCTCGTGTGTGATCACAAAGAGTCTGGCAGATACTTTGATTTGAACACTAAAGAACCTGGTAACCTGCAGAGTATCTCCTGCGGAATACTGTTTTGTCCAGTGAAGAATTAAGTGCTTTATTTACCTGGCCCAGTGCACGTGGCGTTGTTAGCTGCGTGTGCCCTGGCAGTGCTGTCTGTTGAAGGGAAATGCTGGTGTCTGCTTCAGTGGTGGGCATAGTCTTAGGAAGACATCAGGAGGGAAACCTACTGGAGGTCTGTGGGCATGACAGCTCATCATCTGTGCAGCCCCACATCTATCTACCTTCACGAGCAGCTGGGTCACACACCAGAGTTGCCTTTACATGTGAACTAGAAAGAAATGCAGAAGCCCTCTATGCTGGTTACTTGGGGTTTTATCTTAATCCACAGACAGTGTGTTCTTTATTGATTAAATAACAAATAGTGTTTGTTGTTGGTTAAACAAAACCATATATCTGAAATTCAAGCCTCTCTGTAGAGATGGTTTCTGCAGTCATGGGCAGACAAAGATGCCTCCCTCCTACTGCCTCAACATCTTTCTCCCCTTCTTGAGTTGTCTGCAGCTCTTGCTTCCAAGAGGTGCTTGTTCCTGCTCTCTGAAGGCGCACAGTAAAAGCAGCAGAGGGTGACCCCCATACCTTGTGCATTCACTTTCCTCCACTCTCCCAGCTGGCACTCCCGGTTAGCGCTGCCTCGATAGATAGTTTTGGAGTTCTGGGCTGTGGCTCGATGGATTCCCAGTCCAGCACAGTGTACACGGGGTGAAACTCTGTGTAGTGGGCTACACAGACAGCGTAGGTACGCCGGAACAGAGAGGGCAGAGGAGAGGCTTGCAGAGCAGTCCACCTCCTCTTACTATCTTCTTCTGCACATTGCATAGTGCTGAGTTAGCTTACTATGCAATTCTAGTTTTCTGCCACCAAAATATCTTACTTGAAACATAAGATTAGCCCTTGAATTTGCTTGTCTTAAAATAAGTTAACCAGAAATTTTAGAGTTATGTAGGTATTTTGCCATTTTTTTTTTAATGCAGGAGGAGAGGGCCTGACAGCACACAGACTTCTTCCAGGGGCGTACAGTGCTGTTAGCATCTGCACAGAATTTCAGTCTCTGCAGCTCAGTGGTGCTGTCCTTACTGATCTTTGACCTGGAAATTCAATCCGTTCTTTTCTGACCCGAGAGTAAATATTAAAGCAGGAGAAATTCGGGAAGCCGTGATGCAGTTTGGATAGTCCTGCTCAGAACTAGCGTCTCGCCAAGGCTGCTGCTGTGGCTTCTGTCTCCGGCAGTCCGAGTGGCACCGCAGAGCACGGAGGTACTCCAAGTCAAATCTCTGTGTGTAGCTAATGACAAGGGTGATATGACTGTTCACCAGGCTGCAGCTCTGGAGCAGTTTCCTTCCCTTTCCTGTGAACAGGAGACTGTAGTACCTTTGTAGTGTTTAGTTGTTGTTTTATTCCTTTTTCCCTCTGCCATCAGCAAGGAGCTGTTGCACACACTGTCACATACCAGTTTTGTGGGTGCAAATGCTATCAACAGATGGATGCTCAATCTTCCCAGATAATTCAGAGATGAACAGCAGGTTTCCTTATAACACGAGGTGTAGTAGTTGGTAAGTGCTGGGCCTGATAGGCATTGAAGCCATGACCAGTTACATGCAGATTCCCAGTTGCAAGCCTCTGAAGGTTATTACAGTTCTGTAACGGTTCCAAATACAACTTTCGGGGATTACTCTGTAAAAAGTCTTTAGCCTAATGAGGTGTGAAAATTACGTCAGTTACCTTAATTAGTCATTAAATACCTGATAGGGTGTTTTTAACTTTCTATGGAAAACATACATGGCTTCTACTTAAAAATAACTCCAGATTGCCAAAATGCCCGGTACCTTAGGAACTTTTCAGTAGATCAAAAGAAGCAGAATGAGCTCGTGCCTTGCTGTGCCTTACCCAAGTTAGCATTTCTTTCTGAAGATGGCATCCTCACTGAATGTAGAGCATAACTGAGGATTGCATGCTTCAGCAAAAAATGACATTGCTGGGAAGGTACGTGGGTAGGGAGTCTTCATAAACATGTTCTCAGTCCTTGCCCGAACTGTAGACTTCCTTCAGGAGCAGGGTTTGTTTTATTTGTGGTATTTTTCTTCCATTTGCTAGCTCAGTATAATGTTGCAAGTGAATTCCAGAAATGACTACTCTTCTCAGATACCGTGGTGGTAACTGCAGTAAGATTTGGTAACCAGTTCGTTGGTAAAGTGCTTCTGCAGTTAGTAGTGGGATGCTTTAAGAAGTGGTTTATTCAGGATCACAGCGCAGTAAAAAACTCCCTGTGGAAATTTTGAACTGAAGCTTTGCTTGTCAGAGTGGGAAAATTCTTGTCCATACTTCATAGGTGCTTGTACATTCGTGTCCAGACGCGGGCAATCTCAGCTGCGTATTTCTTTGTCCGGTTGTTAGGGCTGTATCGTGATGTGCGCTGCTGTCGCAAGCCTCTCCAGTTAGCAGCGTGTTTCTGAATCATAATCCCAGGGGTTGGATGGGGTGGAAGCAAGGTGATTCATTGTTCATTTGCTTCTCCTGTGGATGCAGTGAGATAGCTTCAGCTACTCTAAATCAGACGCCGGTCACGAACGGTGGAGTGTTTCTCCTTCCTGTCCGTGGAAAGCTGTCCGTACTAATCCAGGCAAAGTCCCTAAACTGCCAGTGGCTGTGGTGGCAGCGTAAGAGGAATGCTGTGCTTGGTAGCACGGGAGGAATCCCAGGTCGCCACTTGTAGCAAAACCAGCCTGACAGAAGCACGGGCATCCCCACTGTGGAAAGGACTGGTGTGGTTCAGTGCAGTCCCACGTGCCCTTGGAGGGGACTCTCCTTGCGGTGTCGCTGGGACTCAAACCGCACTGCTGAAGTACTGACAGCTCCTCGGGGCCTCTGTGAGAGGACATCGACTGGTGTTGTGTGTTCTTCTTCCATACCACGCAGTGAGGTGAAAGGTTTCCTTCTCCTTCCTTCGTTAGTTTTGGGAGCCATGGCTGGTAGCAAATCTGAAAACAAAAAAGGAGAGCAAATCTGGCAGTGATTTTTTATAAAGTAAAAATGCTTTCTGTGGAGAATCGGTTGTATTGTGTTTTTTTCACTCTTTTTAACGAGTCTGATTAATGATGTTGCCCAGCTTAAATCGGATTTTCCCGTGTTTCCTTTTTTCTCTCTTTTCAAAAATAAAAAGTTAATGTTTTTGTCTCCTGACACCTGCACTTCACATACATTTTGGCAGGATGTACGCATTTGAACTGCGAAGCAAAGCTTTCTGAACTGTGTGGCTAGCTAATACCAATACAGATTGGTTACCTAGCAAGAAAGAGACATCAGGAGACTTTTGTTGTCTTCTGGGGGGATGGCAAATTGCTGCTGCCAGGATACTGCCAGTGTCTTCAGCGCGGGTTCTTGGGGAGCCCAGCACAGGGCTGGAATCTCAGGCTGCCCTTCTCCCCGCTTCATCGGAGACGTGGCGAGGCTGCTCCCGCCTGCCCTGGAAGGCAAGCATCTTCCCCAGCTGTGCAAAGCCAGTGCCTGTCCACCTCAGGTGCATGCTGCATGTGTAGAATAAGACACATTGTAGACCTGATTACATTTAGTTTTCAGCTTCTTCCTTGACAGCGTAAGCTTGGTGCTTGCCTCCTGAAAGTGATACTGCAGTACCTGTCCCTTGGCAAGTAGTGGTGTGTTCTCCACGCCGGAGGGACGAGAGACTCAAGTTCTGATCTCCTACCTTTAATCTACCAGCCTAGGAATGTATCTCCATTTGTTTTTTAAATACAAACAAATAGTTATTTATGCACTCCTGTAAAGCTGGTGGCTTCAAGGTGCTTCCATCCACTGGCTCAGAGGAAACCTGTAGTGCACTTGTGATAAGCTGTGGCTAACGGTCTGAGATAGAAGCTGCTTCAAAGGACAAACTTCAAGTGTTAGATGTTTCCTCCCATGTTTCCCGTGAAAAACTTGCTTGCGAAAGCTCAGGTTGAGACACTGTTAGATGTTTCTAATAGCTCTTCATGTCAGCACTAACATATGCATACCTGCTAAATATAGAATGCAAATTACCTGTTCTGTGCTGCAATCATTTCTCTATTGTATTCGTAGAGGTTCGTTTATCGTGGTTTCTAGGCAATCAAGTGCAGTGAAAGAAGAGCTAGGACTTGGAAGTGGCTTTCAGTGCTACTTTGGACGCATTTATGTCTGTTGGCTATTTTATGTCTGCACCAAGTTAGCTGCAAAGCTCCCCTCTTTACGTTGGTGTGTTTGTGTTCCGGTTCTTGTCGGATCTCATTAGGAGGGAACGGGCGTGTGACAGCAGAGCAGGTTTTTACTGAGCAAGGTTCTGATGAACACGTGTGCGTGTCCTGTTTAATGTCCTTGGCGTAACCTCTGTGCTTGAAGGGTGAGGTTAGTTTACAACAATGCTTTCTTTCTGCTGTGAATAAAGTAGAATCTGACGAGTGTCAGTGGTTGCTTACTGCTATGACCATGGGCCTCTTTCTGGCCCAATCCCGTAAGCTCATACCTGTGTGCAAAGTGTAAACCACAACATAATCTCTTAGTCTGCGCTGAGGATGTCATCTTAAAGATTTATGATGGGATCTTGTGTGTTTTTTCATTTTGCATAATTATCCAAGCACTATAGTTAGGCTTTTTCACTAAAATCACTGAAGTAAGGATATTGTTGCAATGGTCTGAAATGTGTTTATTATATATAATAAATTAATATCAAGGTTATGAAATGTCTTTAAAGTACAGAAGCCCAATTTGTTTTTCTTCTTACAGTCTTCCTCTGACAGAAATTGTTCTTTTGTGTGCAGGCCGAGAATGTTTGTACTTAACAGCAGCAAAATGAACTGTAAAAAATGATCTGCCTTTGTTTCTAACTCCTTTTTCCACTTTGGCAATTTATAATGGCAGTGGGTATTTCACTGAATGGGAAGAGTGTTTTGAAAGAGATAATGACTTAGTTCCACACAAAGATTCACACTTTGCTTCTAACGCTAAGTGTTGTGGTTCTGACTGCTCATGATGAATGGATTTGTTTATGCAGAGTAACCAAAGCTTAATCTGATGATAGTGTTTATCCAGACCTGGCTGTTGCCTCTGGACGAGGATTCTTTGTAGAGAAAATTTTTGTTATCCACTGTGGTTGTTTCTCTTAAGTTCCCTTTTCTCCCGTGCTTCCAATACTGCACTTAGGGAGAAACCATTGCCAGAAACCCAGCTAGAACCTGTGACTATCCTCCGTGCTGGAAGCAGGTGAAGGGCAGATGGAGGTTCCTGGGGAGCCCCGGCACTCAGCACTCTGGTTCTACACAGCTCCAGCAGAACGTGAGCCTTGCCATAAACCACATGAAACCTCAGCATCTTTAAAAGAGGCAAAAAAGCTCTTGCTTGGCCACTGAATTGCTGGAAGGATGCAGTGTAAGGTAATTTGCCATAAAGAGCTCTTGAAATAATTTCAGTGTATTCACTGTCGGTCGCTCTTTCTAAACCAGTCCTATTAATTGTGATGGAAATTTGATGTGTGGACAAGGCTCAAATTAGGTTCAGGATTGACTTTTGCCTCTTTGACCACATGGTTTAGGTGTTCAGACTGTGCTTTATCAATCAAGATTTGATGAAAGTGAAAACTACTTAGTCATCGTTTTCTTGAAGGGTTATTTTTTGCTACCCGACCAGTCCTCGGCTTGCCACATCACCCCTTAATATTATGTTCTTTATAGATGGATCCAGGCAACTCGCCGGTTTAGACTCACAAATAGGTCTGCATTAACTTCCTCAATAAATCCACTGCAGTGCCTTCTGTGTAATATAGTGGTATTGATCACTAGAGAGATTAAGTAGATTTTTATGTTTCCAGAAGCTTTCAAAAATCATTTGTACAAGTTAAGGGAATTTAAACTGTGGTACAGTTTATCATCTAAAAAGGTGAAAAATCATTCAGAGTTGAGGATGTAACATCACTGGATGTGTTTTATGAGATGGTTTTAATCAGTAGCTGTGCCGGTGACTTCCTGCAGGGCAGCAGTGATTTTTCTATCATGACAGGTTTTAGCTCTTTGGCAACAGTTTATTTATTTATTTATTTAAATCTGCGTTATCCTCCTTGCTTTAAAAAAGCAGTGATTCATATTATCCAATCCTGAGAGATCTCTTAGGATTTGCCTAGAAGTTCAGCTGAGAGAGTCCTACAGACAAAAACTGCTGAAGCTTGCTCCTTTAATCATTATTCCAAGTGCAAGTTACAGGCTTAAGCCTATTATTAGCTTGCCTACCAAAAAAAAATTAAATATATAACTTGACAGCTAACTCCTACAAATTACCCATTATCCCTTTCTTTAACAACTGTGAGCACTTCTGTATTCAGGCCAGTTTCCATGCTTGCTCTTAGTCACTGTCATGGGGCTCTGCGTTAGCCTGACTGGAGCTGGCAGATGCAGGGAATGCTGCTTAGCGTGCTAGCCAGAACCCAATCGGAGGGTAGTTTGCAAAGAAAATAATAAGGGATTTGTTTTCAGGGAAGCAGACTTGGGGTTTGAGTGTTTTCCTTTCTTCACGTTCAGGCAGTGGCCAGCTGCACGAGTGTCTGTCCAATTTTAGGGCTGAATATCCAGGTTTAAACCTGAGTCTCCAAGCTAAAATGCCTGACTGCGATTTCAAAACCCACTAAAGAAGAGGAGTAAGTTTTTTTCTTTGTTTTTCCTTTCTTAATCCAGCCTATTCTGTCAGTAGTTGGTGTGTGGTATGGGGTGGCTGCGTTCAGAAAGTGCCTAGCTGACAGAATTGAATGGAGCCTGCGGACAAAGTGAGATACTTTTCTCTGTCCAAGGAGAGTGAAGGGATACTTTCAAGTGTTTTTTTCCTTTGTTTTCCTACATAATGGTATAAAGGCTTTCTTTTACAACCCCTGGACTCAATTCAGGGCTTCTCAAGAGCATGTCTGGCTCTGGCCTTTCACATTTTTGAACGTAGATCCAAGAAGGGAAGGCAAAAGGAGCGAGGGATGCTTCCTCCCACAAGCCACTCCGCCCCCGAGAGCTGGATGCTCAGAATTCAGCAGGCTGCTGTGAGAGACTCCAGGTGACGAGGCTGTGCTGTTTCACACTGGGACAGGTCATGGGGAAAGGGACCATGACTCTCTGGTGTTGCTAAAGGGTGAGGTCTCTTTCCATGTGAAGCTCTCCTAGGAAAGGCACTTTAGGGGTCATGGCAATTCTTTCTCAGCACAGGCTGGCTGGATGTGTCTGACAGGCTGGCTGATGGAGAGGGGTGCAGGTCCTGGAGCTGAGTCCCCCATCCGCATGGGGAGCACAGGGTAGGGACCACTGGATGAGCTTCGTGGTCACATATCTGAAAAACAAGCGTTACAAATGGGGGGAACAGCGGAATGTATCAGGGAAGCGTGAAAAGGTTTGGCCGTGGGGAAGGAAGGAAAGTAGGTGCTCCTGTTTTGGAGAAAGGAAGGGTATAAACCAAGCTCACTGCACTGGAGCTGGCTGCCCAGAGACAGGAAAAGAGTGGGCAGAGGTCAGAGGCAAGCCTTTAACAAAGGTTTGAAGACAGAAGATGTCTTGGTAGCGCTTCCTCGCTTGAAAGGAGAAGATTGAGTCCAGAGGTTCACACTGGCTGTTTCTGGATCGCTGGAAACGTGGCACGGGTTTTGGGTGTATAGTGCGTGCCAGTGCCACCTGCTTCAGCAGGAATTTCTGTGTTCTTAGGCAACGTTGCCATTTGTTTCAAGTGAAGTGCTGACTGTAATGACTGAGAAAGCCAGGAAAATCGGGGCCTAACGGAGCAAATAATTGCATAAGGAGCAAGCCTGTAATCATTCCAAATGAGAACTGGAACTTCTGAACTTCTGCACACAGATTGCTGTGTGCAGAATCTCCCCTTGCTAGATGATCGTGGGTGTTACCACTGGATTATAAAGCCTGTGACATTTCTGTCTGATAATTTTCCGTGCCCCTCTGTGCTGCAGAATTAGTGGCTAGGATCAGGTAACGCGAAGAACAAGAATTGACCCGCAAACGCCCCTTTTCAACATGTATTCCTAATGGAAAATAATGGTTTCTGGAACAAGTTTTGGATGATTTCTAGAGATCTGCTTCAGGTTTTCTCTATATTTGGGCCAAATTAAGAAAAAAATTCATTTTGGGTGTCACTGTCAAGACTGTAAAGGGAACATCACGTTGAGTTCAATAAATGAACAAAGTACGCTTTTATTTCTTCCCTCATTTTAAAAGGCTCTGAGCTTGTGATTTTGGTTTTCAGTCTTTTTTTTTCATCAGGGAAGGCAGAGTGGAAGGAAAACGGCAATGTGGAAGCACGGCTGCCGCAGATATTCCGGTGCCCGTCCCAGGCTTTGCCAAGCAGCAGCTGCACGCTCGCTCGCTGTAGCAGGTGTCACAGTGGCACGTTGCCTTTGGAAACAGCAGAATAAGTTAGCTGTGGCCTTGCAGAAGTCGGAGTTCAGTAGGAAAGCGGTGGTGAGGTGAGAAAGGACAAGTATTAATGCAGAGCGCACAGGGATTGTGCCTCCTTGCTCGGAGTGGTTAGGAGTGCCATGGCAAGAAGAAGTCTGTTGGTCTGTCGTGGCACACTTACCATCTAGTGCATCATGCTGGGTGCCTGCCCGTGCAGTGCCCGGCGGGTTGTTCTTTGTCCTGGCCTAGTGTGGGCAAATATGCAGTTTTGCATAAAGGATCTGCTGAAGTGGTTCAGAATTACAGTGAAATTTTTACTAGCCATTTACACTTGATTTATAACTTTACTAAGCAAACAGTAACCCAACACATCATGACCCTCAAGAGCTTTGTCATTGAACCCCAAATAAAACTGTTAAATTTCAAAGCACTTGAGAACGTTTTCCCCAGCTACATTAGTTACTGGCCCTAACAGAGAAAGTGAGAGCTGAAAGCGAAGCACGTAGGCATTTTGGTGAGGAGGAATTGTACTCTATTTCATGTTGCAAAATGAACTGGTGGCAGATGATGCTGTATTCAGGGAGGAACTGGGGCTAGAACACGGCTTTAGCTTGAGTCAGCGGAGTCTGGGGCTGTCTTGCAATGGCCCTCATCAACTATGGCACTTTCGTCCCATTTCAATTTTGCTGAAAAACAGATTGTGGATGAAAGGCTGGAGTATTTCAGCTTGACCTCCTTTTGTGATCTTGAACTTCAACAGATTATAGAAAAACTGAAATCAAGGCTGTAAATTAGAGCAAACTTTGCTGCTGAGATCTGGTTAATGACTTTGATTCACACACCTTAGTGGGGAGCTGAAATTTCCTTAAACACTGGACTCTTCCCTTCCGGGGAAGCCTTTCACTTTATCTTTCATATCTAGTGCCACGGTGTGGATCGCGGCTCGACATTTTTAATAGTCTGTAAAAGGTAGTATTATGGTTTTGGGTATTATCCTAGTTTTGTTTGCAGTTGCTTTTGGAGATTCACAAGTAAGCGGAGTCGCACTCTACGTATTTTTATGACCTCGTTTGAACACAAAGAAGCGCCAGCGTAGCAGGCTTTCACCGTTGGCGTGTCAAAGTCTGTTCCCAGTGTGCGCGCTGTTTCTGTGGGATACAGCTTAGCGTGGGTGCGTTGGACACTTCCAGGCTAGAGCTGTGCTCCCCACCCAGACTGAAGAGTGGTGTGTCTTACTCATGACACCCCGTGCCAGTAAAGGACCACGTTCAATATTGTTTCCTCATATGGCTTACATGTCATCAATGGTTTCACAGCCTCCAGGCCTTTTAATACATGGTTGGACAGCCGAGCGTTTAGAGTGATTTTGGGAAGGGCCACGAGCTAGCGGTCAATGGATTCCCTACAGTTGTGTTGGAAATGTTACAAGCAGCAGCTGTGTTCTGTGCATCTCGGAAATGTGGGCAGGTCAGCTCATCCAGGCACGGGCCGACAGGCGCTTTTGCAGCTCCTCTGTGACAAGGCCTCATTAGCAGCACACGGTTCAGCCGCTGGTTAAGCCTGGTGGCAAACGTGCCATCTGCCTGCCTACAGCCTTGGACCCTGCTGCACCTTCCCTTGAAGGCATCCCTTAGGCCTGCCTGAGCATCCACATCCTGAGAACATGGAGGGAACAGTTGTGATTAGTGGGAGCATCCCATGGGGCTGGCCAAGGTCTGTGTAACCCCAGCAGAAAAGGCACTGAAATTAATTGTGAGTTCTGTGAAGTTATTTAAAAAACCCCATCTATACTGAACATAACACTCAGGTGAAGTTAGCAGAAAGAGGCTTCAGTTATAGCAAGTAAAGTAAGCGGTGGAGATCATGGATGTAAACTCTT
Source organism: Todiramphus chloris collaris (assembly GCA_025345505.1). NCBI lineage: Eukaryota > Metazoa > Chordata > Aves > Coraciiformes > Alcedinidae > Todiramphus > Todiramphus chloris. The sequence goes on along the minus strand of JANVCC010000048.1, from coordinate 409,786 downwards.
ATTCTCAGGGCTAATACTGGTTGTAAATGTGTGAGTGGTACGGAGAAATGGCCACAAGAGCAGATTACTGTGTAGTGGTTTCCTGAACCTTCACTGCAGCTTTTAGAAGTCCCTGTTTTTAAGAATAGGATATTGAATCAAATAGCAGACTGATCTGATCTGATACTGCATATCTATTTAAAATAAAAAAAAGAAAGGGCTGAGCAGAAACATCCTGCAGTGTAAATTGTGATGGCAGAAAATGGCTTTTAATGAAAAAGTTATTTAGGGCTCATACAGGAAGAACATGGAATGCAGCGTTTTTATTGCAGATAAGAAAATACATAGAGCAGAAAAAGCATTGTCTAACTGTGTGGAAGATCGAAATTGAGCAGTTTGAGGTTTTAATGAGTCAGGAATATGGAGTATGAATGCAATGGTATTTCAGCTTGGAAGTTTTTTGCCTGTTTCCTTTTTTGGCTGAGATGCTGTAGTGCATGTGGATTCTAAAAATACCTCTCGAGTCCCCTTGTCAAAACAGATTGCTTTCCCTTTCAAACTGCATGTAACAAAACAATGTGTGCAGAGTCCAAAACTCTGTCCATGTGTAGCTGTGCACATTGAGCCACACAATTGCACTTGCCCCAGATCCCAGGAAAACCAGGTTTGCCCAGTGAAATCGGGGTGCGAGGCATGCTCAGCTCTGGGCAGCAGCGGAGCCGCAGCCCTCCGAGCAGTGGATATCTGCCTGATGCTGGGGACAGGGACAGGGAGGAAGCTGCTGGATTTAGAAATACTAGTGATGCAGGGTCAGGTTTTTTTATTGTTTCATTTAGGATTGTTTCAGGTGTGGAAACTTTGAAACCTTCGCTGATGGTGGTGGTTTGGGGGTGTCCGTGTGAGGTTGGTTGTCCCCTCCTGTTTGGCACAGCATGTAAAACCCTTGGTTTTCCTGACCAGTGGCTGAGGCATTGGGCACACTGGAGAGATCGGTGACGTGCTGTGGGTTTGTAGGAGTGAGCTTTTATGCCAGTGGGTTTGAGCCAGGGAGACAAAACTTCCATGCAGTTATTCTCCAACAACGAATTTCTTACAAAAATACCACAGATGTGATTTTGTCCTTAACCTGCTTCTGTGTAAGGAGAATCTACATGTACCTGTGAAAAAATGTATCTGTAAGGCAGAAATACCTCTCTGCTCATGGAATGCTTTTAGGCGAGAGACTCTAACCTCCCTTTTTTGTTTTGTTTCAGGTCCAGTTATTTTTTCTCTCCCTTTTTAAACTGAGTAATGTGCGTTGTCACTCCTAATTCTGTAAAACAATACAGGTCCCGTTTCAATCCTGTTCAGAACAATAAGAGATCCAATTTGCCTCTAAATGGCTTGGCAGACTGTTTAGTTCTCCGCGCGCTCTGAGGTCTTCCAACGTGGTATTTGTATGTCAGCTGCAATTTTATAGATAGTCTTTGCTGCTCTAAGTACATAAGGACATTAGGCGGCGGGGAGAAAGTGGTTGTTGGTATTGTCTCCTGGAAAGAAAAGCAACTCTATGTTTACAAAACTCACGTGCCAACGAGACAGAGTTATTAATGTTTTATTTTTGCTAAGAGAGACTTTAAATTGTTTTGATTCCAGAATAGAAGAATTACATAATAAAATCCTGACACTAAATTAGGAAAGGATTATGCTGAAGAGAAAGGCCCATTCATTCCTCAGAAATCCCATCACAGACAGAGGGAGAGGATCTCCACCGTTGGCTGAACAGACTGGAGATTTTGCGCATGATGTACTGCACCGTTGGGTGACAGATGCTCATTGTTTAGTGACTTTTATACTTTGGCAAAATTCGTACGGCTTACTTTGCTAACAAAGACTAATTATTAGAGTTATTATGCCATCAGCAATGCGCATTATAGGCTTAGCGGATTTGAGGGCTTCTTTAACGTTCTCAACAAAACCAAGGCCTTTTGTTGAAATAGGTAAATTTTCCCTTCTTCCACCTTCAAAATAACAAGCGAAAGAAATGCATCAGAAAATGCATCAGAAAATCGAAAGAAATGCATCAGAAAGAGGGAAATTGGCAAAGTCGTCCTTTGAAAAGAAATCAGATTGTTTACCACTTGTACAGATACTGTCTGGTGCTGTGCCTGACAAGCCTAATTGGTCTTCCAAACAATATATACAAATTAATTGACATTTCTATCTGGCATTCATCTAAGTTATAAATATGGGCTATGATTGCAATTCAGATTAGTCTGAAACTTAATATCTGGTTGTAATCAGAATCGCTAAAGATGTCTGGCTAATTTAATTGACATAATTGTTATAACATCTCTAATTTTATGTTGAAGTCTGAGGTAATGACTCCCGAGTCACCTCTGCTTTGGGAGGCTTTTAAAATAAAAGTGAGGGATACGGAGGACTGGGTTGAAAACCTGCAGGAGGAAGGAGATTATACCAGTTTTTCTCTCTCTTTTGGTAGGTTGCTGGAGAGGAATGAATGAAATCTGGAGGTGTACAGCAGTATATCATTCTCTACTAAAGATGAGCATAAAAAAGCAAATGGCTCATATATGGGAGTGAATCGTTGTTACTTATTTATAGGACCAAAATAGTTTCCTGCGTATAAAAAGCCTTCAGCAAGTCCTCCTCGGATAGGAGGATTGAGTTCTAAGTCTCTCCGGGAGCGAGTGCGATGATTCACCATTTCTGGTACTTGCCAAAAATGACTGCAGCAGATTAGCAGAATTTAAGCCATTGAAGTGTCAGGTAACTTGTAAGCCAGGGACCTAACTGCTTCAGGTGTCGGTTAAACACCTACCTGCTCTAGAGGGTGTGCTGGTGGTGGGACGCGCTGGTCGGCTGCTGACGTCCCTGGGTTACTACAGCCAGTCCCAGCTGCTTGTCTGGGAGTGACTTCCCAGTGCAGAAATGAGGACACTGACGTTCCCCAGCTTTCCGACTGATGCAGAAGCTTAAACATTTTCGGAAGTTGGCCAGAGTAGAGCCGAACATTCGTTTATGAGCTAAAATTATCTTGGTTCCTTGACTGTGGAGATCAGTCTCCTGACTTTTGACTTCACCCCATGTCTCCAGCTGAAGACAAATGCATGATTGTGTGTGGAAGATGAGATCCTGAACTGACTGCTTAATTCAGTACATGCTGACAGACGAACCCTGTTCATAATTTGGGGGAGGAGGGGAGCAGGGGGAAGCGAGAGGAAGAGGGGAGCTGCCGGCAGTCGCGCAGCCGAGCGGCCGCGGGGGATGTGCCGGGTGGGTGGTTGGGGTGCGCAGACCAGGGCGGTGCTGGGGAGGCGGGTGTCTCTCTGACAGAAGCCTGGGATATTATTGCCTCCGGTTCTCTGATTGTATCATATTTTTCCCCTTGTAAAACAAATCCAGTATAATGATTGCCAAGATTTACTTTATCTGTGCTCTGTTTTAAAATGGGAGAAGTGGATTAATACTCCCCAGGGGACGTCGGGGTGGTCTGCTGAGGTCCCCGTCTGCTCTTGGCCCTCCCTGCAGTCACTGAGAGATGAACTTTCAGGAGAACCTTGCAGCGTTTGGGAGCAGCGTTTGCACAGAGGTATCCATCATTGCTCTGTCATCAGATACCTAACAGTAACTTCCTAGCAAGTCATCTGCTCTCTTCTGCTTCACCCACTCTTAGTCACTATACCCATTTCTGTGGGCTACATGTAGTAGGCTATTTATTAAAAGCAGTAGCTAGTGAAAAAAGGTTTTCTTAATCGGGTTTCTCCTGCCAAGAATGTAAAATCGGTGAGACCAATTTTAGGTGCCTTGAGTCCTGTCCAAGTCAGGTTACTTGGCAGCTCGTGTTACCTCAGCTGCTCCCTTACCCTTCCATTCATGTTCCGGGTGCTGATGGCTGGAGCACTACTTGGAAATTTGTGGTTATTAAAAATATAACCTTAAAGTTCTTCATGGGGGAATGAAAGTGTTTGGCTAGTGTCCTTCCTGTGTCCCGTGCCAATCTGTCACAGCGCTGCATGGTACAGAGTCTGCCTTTACTCGGGGGAGGGCCACAGTTATCTGAGAATAAACCCCCGCTGTGTACCCTCTCCCCGAAGCATTACCCCGGGGGCACTCCTGGAAGTGCCGAGGGCAGAGGGCTGTTGAAAGGGCTTGCATTGCCTCTGACCTCGCTGGCCCAGCACTCCAGTAGCTGTGCGTATGCTGGTTCTCGGCATGCTCTCTGGGCCCCCCGTTCCTGCAGGAACGTGCCGTTTCACGTTTGCACGGTCGGTTGCTGATGGGCAGGCTCTCTGAATGCGGGGGTGCTCTGAGGGCTGGGGGCATTGGAGCCAAGCACCCCGTTCCCGCATGGGCAGAGCCTCATCCTGCCTGCCCGGCAGCCGCGGAGTTGCCCGGAGCGGCACGCAGAGACTGGGGCCTGTAGCAAAACCACCTCTCTGCTGGGTTGGGCTAGGGCTGGGCTTGTTTTCCTGAGAAGCTGGGAGGGTGGGAATCAGGACAGAGCAGAAGCAGCCCGTGGGGCCCTGGGTACCACAGTGCCGTGGGGCCGGATCCGTGAGGACAGGGCCTGGGCCGGGCAGTGCCCGCTGGCCTCTGGCGGGGGCCCTCAGCGCGGCTCTGGTGATCTGGTGTGTTTTACACCGCTGCCTTTGCACGTTGGCTCACTGCTGTTGTTATTGTTATCACTGTTGCTTCTTCTCCTCTTGCCTTTTCCTATTAAATTCTCCTGCTCTCAACCCAGGGGTTTTGCCTTTGTCTCCTGATTCTCCTTCCCGTGCCACCGGGGACGTGAGAGCGAGAGCGAGAGCGAGCGGCCCCGTGGTGCGCAGCTCCCACCCGGCTCCGAACCATGGCACTTTCTAATTTAGTTTGTTCAATTTATAGCTCAAAATCCTGCAGGCGAAAAGAAAAGAGAAGGGACTTTATAGATTGGAAGTTCGCAGTGGCAGGTGATGTCTGGGTAGAGGAGGGCCTGCTCCCGTAACTCACTGAGCAGAGGTTGGGGCAGCCCCCCCAGCTGCATCACTTTGCCAGGGCTCTCGTTTGTAGCAACGCTCCTCTGAAATTTTTTGCACTGTCTTTTTTCTCTCTTCGATTTTCTATTTGCAGTATTGAATTCATGTTTTCATGGTGCATAGTTTGGGAGAGGGAGGGGAAAAATTTTTGGGGTTTTATCCTCTGAGTTGATTGATATGCTGCTTCTGGGACAACTTCTTAGTTCCCTGTGTTACAAAACTGAGCAGCGAACTTGTTACTCTCACGAGGGTCATCTTTTTATTGGTCTTCTGGAGGTACATGGCATTTTAAAAATAATTGTGTCATCAAACTTTTCTTACTTCTGGAGTATTCCTTGTCTTGTCAGGGCATTTTGTACCCCAGTGCTCAGTTTTAATTTTGCTTTTTTTTCTTTCAAGTTCCAATTATTTGTTCATTCCTCCTATTTATTGCTGCAATATTTCTGCCCACAAATGAAAAGTGAGAGGTATCAGTAAGCGGCCTTGGGAAGATCTCATTTTTGAGTTTTCAGATAGCCTTCTACTACAGGAAAAATACAGATGCTCAGCTGAAGCTGGTGAAGAAGGTGGTTGGAATGAGGGATTTGGAATAACTTTTTTTGCCACCTGCCTTTTTGCTGGGGTGTGGGTGGTCGTGTCAGCGTGCCTCCATAAAGGACCAGGCTGGAGAACCTGGGTCTTCGTTGTCAGTGCCTGGCGGGTGCCGAGCTGGTTTACATTTTATTTATTTAATTGCTTTTGTGAAAGGACCTGTGTATTTTTATATTGTGTGGTATTGTAGGACTACATTATAACTAGTTCATGGGAGGACTAAAATATCACAGAGCAGTAATTTCGTCCTTCTGTATTGAGTGGTCTTGTCTTCTGGGGACGTTAAAAGTTGTTGCTGGTGTTTGTTTTTTTTACCTTAATAGATCGTCTGGAGTTTTAAATATCTTAGGAGATCTGCTGTATGCTTTCTGCCTGAGAAGGGGTTTGCTGCTCCCTTCCTCCTTCACAGCGCACTGCTCTGCAGCTGCAGAGCCTCAGTAGTGCTTGTGTTGCTGTTTATGCCGGGAGCGGAGAGATGCAGCAACATATAAATTCAGCAAGAGCAGGCAAAAGAAGCAACTTTATTAATTTACAACCCCATTTTTATACCCCAGCCCCATAGAGCGATTGGTCAGTGATCACCCATCTCCTAGGGTGATTGGTTAAAGTCCTACAGCACCTATTTCAAAATATTTTTCCAATGTACCATAAACAGAACTTATCAAACACCAGGTGTTAGTCTAGTTTACAAAACCGTCCTACTGTTTCTCATAACACGTGTGAGAAAGGCAGGATTCTCACCAAATATTGTGAGAACCTAGGAAAATCCCTCTGCTAGCAGCTTTTCAGCATCCACGTGCTTGCTGGTGAACGAGGTGGCCATACAAACTGCAGCAATAAGACATCTGAGGCAGGCACTCAAGACCACCATCTTTTTGGTCAGAATCAGGCGGTGAAGCTGTATTTTAACATTCTTTTAGGTTTTCTGAACGTTGGCTTCTGTCTGTGGAGTGAGGAAGGTGAAGCTGCGTTAGGAGGAGTGTGCCCACAGCATCCAGGGCTGCCTTAGGAAGAGCATCACAAGCAGGTCAAGAGAGTGGAGGGCACTGGCTCCAGCGCTGGGCTCCCCAGTACAAAAAGCACATGGGCACATGTGAAGGACTGTGATGGTGATTTAAGTACATTTGGAGTACCTGTTACGTGAGGAGGGACTGGGAGAGCTGGGGCTCAGGGCAGTCTTGTCAGCATGTACAGATACCTAAGGGGGGGAGTAAAGAAGGTGGAGTTGGGCTTTTCTCAGGGTATGCAGTGACAGCAGAAGACACAATGGGCACACACTGAAACACAGGAAAATCTGCTAAAGCATAATAAACAAGGCTGAGAATTCTCCATCCTTAAGGCAATTCAAAACCCACTTTGTCTTGGCCTGGAGCAGTCTGGTCTAGGTGGCTAGGATTTGGGCATGAGCTTGGACTAGATTGACCCCAGAGGTTCCTGATGACCCCAAGTACTTCGTGATGTTGTGAACTGATTAGAAGAGCTCACGTGGGGGTACTGCACACTGGTCCATGCGAACACAGCAGTCACTCAGACCTTGTGTGAGCAGAATGATTGCAAGGATGTCAACCTGTTGCAAGGTAATTTCCCCGAGTCCTGTGAGTTTTCTGTTCTAACAAGAGGGAATAGTAGTGCCGAAAGTTAGATAAAATATGAAATGGCTGGAGAAAATATTCACAATCAGATAGACCTTGGGCCTCATCCAGTGTGATAGTTCATTAACTCCTGGGAAGGATTAGGTGAAATTCCTGTGGGCAGCTCCAATCTGTGCATTGACTTCCTGTCCCCCCGAGAGTATGTTCCTACTCGGTGGTCTCCCCCGAGAGTATGTT
>JANVCC010000048.1:331253-402359 GCA_025345505.1 Todiramphus chloris collaris | reverse complement strand
CCCCCGAGAGTATGTTCCTACTCGGTGGTCTCCCCCGAGAGTATGTTCCTACTCGGTGGTCTTCACTCTTCAGTGTTCAAATGAAGTGTCTCAGTAGGCAAAGGTATCCCGGGCTGGGAAAACCAGCGTGGAGCAGGAGAGCTGGGCGTTTGGAGAAACTTGCTGGGTCAATCTGAAGCATTCAAGCTTTATTGAACAATAGAGAATGAAAATGTTCCCGTTTCTCTGGATATTGTTTCTCCCTCTGGCTTTCTACAGTGACTTTGAGATGTGAAGAGGTGGAGTGAGAAATTAACGCAGTTACAAAATACCTCCGAGGTTAAAAAATAGAGATATGTACTCCTAGCTATTTCTGTTCAGACTCCAGAATGGCTAATTAAAATCAGAACAGATTAGGAAGCAGCATTTAAGAGCGGATTCATCTGAAAAGGGGAGCTGGAAATTTTGCAGTTTGCTCTCGTTTCTCTGGGATGTGTTCTTGCAGAGAATGTGCATTCCCCTTCCCCATGTTTTAACAGTTATTTTATTACGCTTTACAAGGGTTTTACAGGTTTAAGAAGAAAATTGCTGTATGAAAAGTGATTAGATTTTTGAGTGTCACACTCGGAACGTGCTTTACTAACCAGAGAGCAGGTGGAGTTCAGCAGCGCTGACAGCACGGGGGGAATTCATCTGCCTCCTGCTGCAGCCTGTCTTCAAGGAGATGATTTTGTTCCTTATTAAAAAAAAACCCGGGCTTATTTGGAGAGGGCTGTTTTGGCCGTAAGGGTTTGAAAAAGTTGAAAAATCTATTCACAGTCTTGACAAAACAAAGAAACTTCACATTTGATGGAACATCTCTGTTACACCGAAAGAGTCGTAGTTCAAGGTTATCTGATCATAAACAAATATAACTGTCCTAGTTTCGGTTTTGACTTGGGAATGGAAAAACTGATGAAAGTCTGGGAGGGGAAAGATAACTCTGCTTTTCCTGCCTCTCCTCATCCTGCCGCCCACAGCCCCCGGGCGCGTTTCTGCGGGGGTAGCGGGCGCGCACCTTGCTGCAGCGCGGGAGGAGGAGATACCCTGTAGGTGAACTGTGTCTGCTGTCTTTCCACACTCCATTATACTCCGTGGTTTCGTTCAGCTAGCTAGAGTCTAATGATGACTACCTGGGCAGCTGGTTACAGCTGTGACACAGCTGGGTGGTTAAAACAGCACTCTCCCACGCTGGAAGGCTTGAGTGGGTGCTGGCCTTCCTTTGCCTCTGCTGTGCAGGGCACAAGCTCGTAGCGATGCGGCTGTTGGGACAGGTATGTTATTGCTGTCATCACTTGGCCTTACTGGGTTTTTAAACGCTACTGCTGCCTTCTCCTGAAGAATAACCGATGTTTGTGCTGCACCTTTTTCCTGTGTCATTAACTGTTGGGGTTTTCTGTTGACTCCAGAGAGTGTAAGTGGCTCAACAGAAGACTAAATGGAAAAGAATGCCTCATCAGGTGGCTGCCTGAGATATAATTACACTATTATTATTATTATTATTATTAGGGTGAAAATAGTGTAAGAAAAGTTTGATCATGCCAATGTATGAACAGGCAGGAGAACCTTTTTGGTAAGGTAGCTTTGGCTGCACTTCCGTATGTATGGAAATACAGTGTCTAGAAAGTGAGTTGTTACGTTCGGTGCTGTTTCACATAGGTGTGGGTGGCATGGGGGTGGGGTCGAGGCACCCTCAGCGCGTTTGCTGATGACACCGAGCTGTCTGGAGTGAGCCATGTGCTGGAGGGAAGGGACGTGCCCTCCGGAGGGACCTGGGCAGCCTGGAGAGCTGTGCCCGTGCCCACCCCGTGAAGTGCAACGAGGCCAAGTGCAAGGTCCTGCACCTGGGTTGGGGCAATCCCAAGCACCAGTACAGACTGGGTGATGAGTGGCTTGAGAGGAGTCCTGCAGAGGAGGACTTGGGAGTGCTGGTTGGTAAAGTGCTTCACACGAGCCAGCAATGTCCAAGTGCAGCCCAAGAAGCCCCTGCTGTGTCCCGGGCTGCATCAAAAGGAGCGTGGTCACGGGAGGGGATTTTCCCCCTGCTCTGCTCTGGTGAGACCCCCCCCCTGGAGCGCTGCGTCCAGCTCTGGAGCCCCAACGCAGGAAGGACAGGGACCTGCTGGGATGGGGCCACAAAGGTGATCAGAGGGCTGGAACCCCTCGCTGCGAGGACAGGCTGGGGGACTTGGGTCTGTTCAGCCAGGAGAAGAGAAGGCTCTGGAGAGACCTTTTAGCAGCCTCCAGTACCTGAAGGGTACCCAATACCTGGGGCTACTGGAAGGCTGGGGAGGGACTTCTTGTAAGGGCATGTGGTGACAGGAAAAGGGGTGATGGTTTTAAACTACAGCAGGGTGGATTTAGATCAGACATTAGGAAGAAGTTCTTCACTGTGAGGGTGGTGAGACACTGGCGGGGGGTTGGAACTAGATGATCTTTAAGGCCCCTTCCACATCAAGCCATTCTATGATTCTGTATTTTCGAGACTGTTGTGAAGCATGGGATTAAGCAGTGAGAATAATTCTGTACAGGATCAGTTCACAAGGTCAGCATGAGCCCACTGAGTTTTCTAAAACAAATTTATTTATCCTTAGCATGCAAGTTCAGGCTTCTGTATTTTCACAGACCCTTTACATTTATAGTTTTAATTTCTAATTGCGTTGCTTTTCCGTACAGCTTACCACCAAGACTTTAAAACGTGTCACAGGAAAGATTTGAGCTAAATATAGCCTGTCCTCTTCATTTGAAAATGAAGGCAAGGGAACATAAATGTGTAAATGATTTCTGAGATGTGGAGCTGGAGGATTACTGAATGGCTGCTCTCTCCCACTCCTTTCTCCCTTTCTGAGCTGTCTTGCTGCCTCTTCAGCTTGTGCGCTGTGAGTCACTCTGATGTCATTCCCCGCATTGGCGAAGCAAAACTTGGCAGATCTGTGACTCTTTCTATTCTGGGGTTTATGGATTTGGGGTTTGGTAGCATTGTAAACAGCTGAATATAGAATCACAGGATGGTAGGGGCTGGAAGGCACCTCTGGAGATGATGGAGTCCAACCCCCTGCCAGAGCAGGAGCACCCAGGGCAGCCCACACAGGAACAGAGCCAGGGGGGTCCGGAAAGTCTCCAGAGCAGGAGATTCCACAGCCTCTCTGGGCAGCCTGGGCCAGGCTCTGGCACTCTCGCAGGGAAGAAGTTTCTCCTCATGTTGGGGTGGAACTTTCTGGGTTCCAGTTTGCAACCATTACCTCTTGTCCCATCCCAGGGCACCACTGACAAGAGCCTGGCCCCTTCTCCTTGTCCCCCACCCTGCAGAGATTTGTGAACATTGCTCAGATCCCCTCTCAGGCTTCTCTTCTCCAGGCTGAACAGCCCCAGGGCTCTCAGCCTTTCCTCACCAGAGAGATGTCCCAGTCCCTTCAGCATCCTCGTAGCCTCAGTTGGACTCTCTCCAGTATTTCCCTGTCCCTCTCGAACTGGGGATCCCAGAACTGAACACAATACTCCAGCTGTGGTCTCACAGACCTAGAAATAACATATATATGGTCTCATATATACAGGAGTAAGTTTTACTGTCGTGCCCCCATGACTTCGTGTGTCACACACGTCATCTTCTTCCCACTCAGGGACGCCTGAACGATAGCACTTTCCTTCTCTCTTTGCCTCCTTCCCCCTATTAGCACATTGCACCGGGGCTGTTAAAACGTTCTCGATCAAGTGCTGGCAGTGCAGCAGAGCAGTCTGAAGGCTGGAGCTGCCCTAGGCCCACGTGCCGAGCGGGAACGCCAGCCCCTGCGGCCTTTCTCTCGGCGAGGTTCAGCCGGGCACTGACGCGGTGGTGGTCCCAGCAGCTCAGCACTGCTGCTTCAAACACCTTTGCTGTGGAGGGCACTGTGCAGCGTCTGGAAAGCAAGGCTGGGCACGTTACTAGACGTGGTGAAAGTCAGGATGCAAGTTGCTGAAGCCTGAAGTTACTCACGCTACTGGAAAATGATGTTTATTAAAGGAAAGCAGTGCTGTCTCTTGGGGTGGGCAAGGCTTAGTGACTGGTGCTTCAGCTACCAAACCCTCCAGTTTCCAGGTCTGATGTGTTGCAGCTGCACCAGAGGATTGTCACAGGTCCTTTCCACTGGCACTACTCTGTGCATATCCTATCCTATCCAGTTCTAGTTTGTTTTTCCTCCTCTGGTATTGCTAACTAGCTTTTACATGGAACTAACATCTCCTTTTAAACGAGCACTGGGTTGCCGTAGTTTGTTTGTTGCCTCCCAGGTGTTAGGAGCGTAGGCTGTACGTGCAAGTTCTGCGTGGCGTTCCCGAAGGAGGAACATCTCTGCCTTGCCCATCTTGGGTTTTGCTGACGTGCCGAGTGTCTGTCAAGCTCACTTTTGCTAACGTCTGAAATGCGTTCAGCCCTCTGCTTTGCTCCGTGTTAGGCTGACGGTCGCAGGGGTTCGCACACACTGAAGTAGGTTGTATGTATGCTGTATTAAAAATATTGCAGCCTTCTTACTTTTGGAACACATAATTACAAATCAGGAGACAGAAATCAGAAGCCGCAAGCAAAGGTAATATAAGGAAGCAGTTCTTGCATTTTGAGGTCGCAATTCATAGAGTCCTAAACCTTTTAGTCTTCTGAATATTGCTTGTTACTACGTATTGGAAATGGAAGATTTACGGAAGATAACGTGGCTGAAATTGTCCAAAGCGTGTGGCACTCACTGCAAGAGAAAAGGAATTAGTTAACCAGAAACCTTCAGCAGGTTCTAAAAAGCAGTAGAGATACTTATATAGCATTTAAATCTTCATAACCTCCGAATTTTGGACGCTGGTTAGAGTGTGACTAATTTGTTTTCAGTCAGTGACGGTAACATTCAGTGTGGAAGAGCTTTTTGCAGTAGTCTTGTCATAAGAACGTAGCTACAGACAGAGCCCATCAAGTGTTTAAGGAATACACTCTTAATGCTCTTTGTGGGTTGAAAGAATGAGATTGAATTGGAAAGAAAGAGTCAGTAACTCAGACAGCAAAATGCTTTCTGCTCGCTGCCTCCTTTTTGGTATTAGTTATACTTTTGAAATGATGTTGTCTCTTTTAATGTATAGCAATGACCAGAAAATAAGCGCAGATGGAGGGCGATGATTTGAAATAGCCCTCGTGCCTGCCCCTGCAGCCGACTGATGGGCAAACCTGGTCCTGTGTTGCTGGTCTGCCTGGTGCATCTCTGTGGCCACAGCAGAGCCACACGGTTGTTTCTGTGGGGAAAGGCAAACCTGTGGCCATTCTCTCCTTGTATCCGTACGCACAGCACCACGCATTTGCTTGGGATTTTCCAAGTGCAGCTGACTAATGAGAATTGAATTCTCTGGGTTTCGCAGAGCGTAATGATTGTGGCGGTGCAGCGTAGCGGTGTCAGAAGTTTCCCTGTTACCCAGAGCAAATGAGATGGATTTTCTTGTTAAGACCTTAAATGTCAGCATTAGAACAGAAATATTTGCTGTGCAATTAAGAAGTTTCTCAACAAAACTTTTGTTCTTGCTCAGTAAAAAGAACTTCACGGTGGATTAATAACATTGAAACTAAGGCTGCGGAAAATAGTTTTAATACCCAAATAATTGTTTAAGTAGAGTCTTAATTACAGTGATTAGTGTAGTTCTTATTGAGTGGTAATGTATTCCAATTCAAAATCTCATCTGGTTTATAAGTATTTCTGTTACTTCTTTAAAAACAAAACAAGAACAGTTTGTGCTAAGAAAGTAGAAGACAAGTTTGATGGAGATGCATCTTGTCTGAAACAAAAGTTCAAGTTACCTAGAGAATGGGGTGCCCAGGTGTGTTCACAGCGGTGGTTCTCTGGCGTTCCAGAACTGAAGGGAAAAGGTTTGAGCAAGCCTGTCCTTACCTGCATTGTGTGTCTGCTGTTTCTAAATGCTGTGCTAGCTGTGCTAGGGACCCAGGCGTCCCATCCGTCACAAGTGCCAGTGTGTTCCCAGAGTGGTGGCTTGTTGTGCTCTGTCTTTTCTATGCCAGTCTTTAAACACTTCTTCAATTCCTCGGCTAGTTGCTCCCAACATTTGTTAACAGAGTGAGTCCGTGTAAGAAGCCTTAAGAACACCTTCACCACAGGGTTTGAATAGCAGCGCTTGGAAGGCAAACGCCTTTCCTTCGTGCGGCGCTGGAATCGTTTGGTGTATCTGAAACAAGCCCTGGCCCTGAAAGCCGTGGTATCTCGTGTGGGTTAAGTTCATGGCCGTGGCTGGCAGGTTGCAACGATGGCCAATTTTGACAGAAGTAAAAAAATTGCCAGGAATTTTTTTAGTGTGGTCTGATTCATGTTCTGCTTGTGGCACGTGAGCCTGCTTAAACTTAAGCTGGGGACTATTCCCACTGGCTGCAGTGGGACCGACCCTGCTTAAGGGACATCTGGGCGTTGGAGATTGCAGGGCTGGAAGACGATGGGAAAAGCCCTCCTGCATTTACTGTTTCATGCTTAAAAGGGAGGTGTGGTCTCTCAAAAAGGTAACCAGTGCACTAACAGCTACAGTACATTTAATTTTGGAGTGAACATAAGCTGTCTTGATCAAGTAATACTGTATATATAATTAAATTGATTGCAACAATTAATGACACAAACTATAACCATTGCACGCGTCGGAGTAAATGCTGCGTTTTTAGAATGGAGCTTTGGTAATTATTTGAAGTCCTTTGTTGTAAATATGCATGAAGTTTCTGGTTCTGTGTATATATATTTAATTTGTAATTAATCTCACGTCTTTTACTGTACACTGGGCATAAATGAAATGTTTTGGGCTCTGTGCACCAGGAGGAATGCTTGTCCTCCTTTGATTTCTCACTGTTTAAGGAAGGAGAACTGGCTTATCGGGTTTTGTTAAACTTTAGGAAGAATTCAGAATTTAGCGATAACATTTCAGATGCATTCTCAGGGAACTGGTTTCAAAAGAAAGCTTGGAAAACCTTGACCAAATAAAGCTCAGATATGAAAGAAACAGGAGATCTGAAAAGTTATTGATCTTGGCAATGCTTTTTCTATGATCTCAATGTTGCAAAACCTAATTAGTGACCTAGAAAAGAGGTGGTAATTAAGGAAGGCCAGGACGGTCAGAGCTCCTCGAGCAGCCGCGTGAAATTCTGTATTGCGGCCGCGCAGTCAGACCGGATGGAAAGGTGGTGGGGTGGCTGCTCCTCCGCCCGAGCGCTGCCGGGAGGGAACAGATGCGGCAGCGTGGCTCACACCTTCACGGGCACCTGTAGGTCGAGCTTCCGTTGCTTCGAAGAATGTTTTAGCTAAAGGCAAGTCAGAAAGCACTCAAATGAAGAACAGGTCAGAACATACACCCTGAGGTGAGAGCTGCTTCATCCTGACTGATCATTTCAGTAGCAGGACCCAGGTACGCTTTTCTCGTTCCCGATGGGTGCTGTAGTTGGGAGATGAAGAAACCCTTAGTACCATGAATGGCGGTAAAAGCTCTTCACAGAGTCTCCAATATGGGCCTTGCTTGTAGTTGTATTTTGTTTAAACACAGCCAGGAAGAGCCACTATGTATGTTTGTATGAAAACCATTTTAATGAGAGCTGCGTTTGACGAGTCCAAATAACTTAATTTTCCTGTAAGACAGGTGACAGCTTAGGTCCCAATATATTTTTCCAGACCTTCTAACCACACAAAAAGGAGTATCTCAAACATGTAATGTCCATTTGCCCGTGTGCCCGTGGGGGTAACTGCACACTGCACCAGCGGATCAGTTCCAGCTGTCTTTATCCTTAACTTGCCATCTAGCATTACAGAGCTGTAGCCACAGGACGACCGAGTGTGTATTGCCCCCAGAGGTACAGTCTTGGGCTAGACTTCACAGCGGAGAAGCTGCTCTGCTCTCTGTGGCATTAGGAATGGAGACCTTACAGATTTTCCCAGGTAAGAGCTGTCTGGGTCCGTGTAACAGGACCTGAAATATGTTTTGTAGAAAGTAATTTTTACTTCTTTGGTCATTTGGGTAATTGGATTCCTGATTTTACAGTTATGTTTGGTTGTCTGTGCCATTTTTATTACCTGTATCACATCCATAGTTGCACGGGCTCCTTGTGTTTTAGCTAGCTTGTTTGTCCTTGTCATAAAATATGGTTTTTAAAGGTGACAGAGCAGTAGGCTTTGATGCAAGGACCCAACCTCTTCTCCCTTCTCTTGGACCACCCAACAGGCGTGCCTTGCCTTGCCTTGCCTCTGCACCCTGCTCTGCCCACGGCGAGTGGTTTCAGGACTGTATACTCCTGCAGGAGAAGGTGGCCTCCTCATCTCAGGCTGAGGAGGTTCCGCTCCCCTTGTGCTGGTTGCATCCCGGTCAGCAGTCCTGGTCCCGCGGCGTGGCTGGTGTCCTTGGGGAGCAGGAGCGCTCCCGCTGCAAGGTGGGACGTGCTTCCCCAACCTGCCTTTTTTCCCTGCCGATTCGTTGTCACCGAGTTTGTCCTGGCATTCGAAACCTGTTGTTTATAAAGGTTTACTAAACACTTGAAATCTATTTGCTGTGTGGTGAGACACGTTCTGCCTCTTGCCTGGCTTTCACTGCATAGATTAGTGTTTTGCCAGGGGTATTACAACACTTCATTAGTTAAGTGGAGCTGCTACTTTTATAATATATTCGAGCCAGTGCGAGACCCGTTGTTTTAATGCTGTCGAATCCTGGTGCACGGTGAAGGATGTGTTCCTAGCCCACAGAAGAAATCTTTGCATTTCCTGAAGTTCTACATACAATCAGAACTGAAATTAAAAATACCTCAATGTGTTGGCTTCCTTTCACCTCTGTCAGGACTTCTAGAGCAGAGTGGTGTTGGTTGTAGCCAGTGCCAGCAGTTTCCTCCAGGGGACTCTCAGGTAGGCTGGCACTGCCCTGGTGTGCCCTTTGCTTCCCCCGCTCTCTCTGGTGCCTCTGTTTCTGTCTGGGCTGTTGGCTCTGTCGGAGCGTGCTGCCAGAGGTGTGTTGGACAGCTAGTCTTGCCCAGCATTTTCCTGGCCTGGAGATAACGACTGCTGGAGATTCTGAATTACTGAGAGTAGCCTGTGGTTCAAAGCACTGCTGTTGTGTGCTGTGGACAGTAAGAGGCAATAGCTCCGGCAGCAGCGGACAGCATTAACAGACATGAGGAACAAAAGGTGGTGGGAGATGCATTGTTCTTTCCCCCAGGCATGAACACGTAGGGCAGAAAGGAAAAATGAGATAACTGGTTTGAGCTACCGCGGTGACATTTGAGGTGAGACACGAGGAGATGTTCAGAGCCCTGTCATAATGTGAGTTGTTCGAATTAATCTCTCCTGAAGGAGTCCCATAAATGTGCAGTGCTGATATTATTTGTGTTTAAGACAGTCAGCATCAGGCCCAGTTACTCAAGTTTATTATACAAATAAAGAAACAATCTTTACCCCAAAGACTTTATATTCCAGCTCCAGAGAAGGTCCTGGTGAGCAGACATTGCCGGGGGGGGGGAAGCAGGAGAGGAAGATGTGTGTGTATCAGCGTTGACAGACCTCACAGCTACACAAGAGTCGCTTTCAAACCCCAGGAAGCACTTGGCATCTTGCAGGATAAGACCTCTTCAGGTCGTCATGCAAAGAATAAACTCCTTATTCCACCAGGTGACAAATGTCTGTTGAGTGCTCCAGTGCTGCTGATAAGAAATGCAGATGCTCGCTCTCTTTCAAGCATTAATTTAGAAGGAATGAAAGGGAGAATTATGCCCACGCGTTGTGTTGAACTGTTGAGTTTATCTAACCTGTGTGTATCCTTTCGCCTCTTCAGAGCACGTGTAAACGTGTCGTTTACTGGCTATCCTGGTGGCTGTTGTGACATTACAGAAGCCTAACTCTGCGAGCTTCTGAAGGGAATATTCTCCATATAGATATATGCAGAAGCACTGCCTGATAAGAACAGCTAGAACTTCTATATGAAGCCATCTGTGTGAAAGGAGACTGCATCAATTATGTCATCATTTTGCGTTTAGAGTTGAAAGTCACTCAAAGCTCATGGTAATGCTGTACAAAGAATTGGTAAGAGAAGTGAAATATGTACTTTAATACTGCTGTTGAAACGAAGCCAGTGTTCAGGATTGTGTTATCCCCGGGTTGGTCGCATTAAGCAGTATTGTGCTGAACGTGATCCGAGTTCATCACTGCATCCTGTGCTTATTTTGCTGGCTCCGTGTCTTATGACTTTTAGAATCGTAGAATTCTAGAATCATTTTGGTTGGAAGAGACCTTTAAGACCATTGAGTCCAACTGTGCCCCCAGCAGTGCCAGGGCACCACTGCCCCTGTCCCTCAGCACCACAGCTCCACGGCTTGGAAATCCCTCCAGGGATCACGGGGACTCCACCACTGCCCTGGGCAGCCTGGGACAGCCCTGGGGAACCCTCAAGGGGAACAAATTGTTCCCCAGCTCCAACCCAAACCTGCCCTGGTGTCACTTGGGTCTGTTTGCTCTTGTGCAATCACTTGTTGCTTGGGAGAAGAGACTGACTCCACTTGTCAGGGAGCTGTCAGAGCCAGAAGGTCTCCCCTGAGCCTCCTTCTCTCCAGGCTGAACAAGCCCAGGGCCCTCAGCCGCTCCTCACGTGTGTTCCTGCCTGTTGGACTGCTGCTGTGTGCCAGGTTGAGTCCTGCATGGTTTTGCACCTTCTTTCAGAATGAGATGAGAGCATTCAGCTATAAGACTCCCACCAAGCAAACAGAAGCAAGGTGACTGTTGAGGAAATGCAGAAAAAAGGCAGCTCCAGCCAGGAGGCCTTGCTGCGTAGGTGCTGGTGGGTCCCTGGCAGGAGGTGGGTGGGCTGGTTTGACTGGGAGGTAACTGCCCTGCTGCAGGCAGCCTGCCCCTGTGCTGCCCCGCTCCAGGGTCAGCCCCGTGACGTGAATGAAGGGACCGCGCTGTCGTCCGGCACGAGCTGGGGCTTTCATGCATTTCTGCTACTCGGCCAACAGTTTTCCCTCTGAGAGCTTAGAGGGAAATGCCACGTAGAATTTCATTTTCTAAACCAGCGTTTGAAAGACAATATTTCTGGTTTGGCATTTCTCTGCTGTGTAACATTTTGAAATGTTATTTTAATACAGAACTCAAAAGAGCCTTCCCACAGCAGAGAGGGCTGTGGCTCCCAGCCGGCTGCGATAGCTCAGCCCGCGTAGCAGCGGAGCTGGAAGAGTTCATGTAGCTCTTATTCTATCAGCCAGCAGGGTGGTCAGCCCTGAGGGATCCTGGCAGCTGGATGGAGAATATTGGTTTATTTTGGCTAATGGCTGCACGGAGTCTTGGGGCAGAGTCTGTCAAAGCCAGTGAAGCTGTGAATCGGCTTTAGATAGCAGTTTGGGTGTCTGCCTCTCATCAAATCATATGAGGATCCACATGTAATCAAAGGAGAAATACAGTATTTTCTCAGACACAATTCATCTGATCTCTTTTTGAGACATCTGAAGGTCAAGTGAATGGTAGCCCGGGAGTACCCATCTCTATCCATTGTCTAGGAGTGGAAACCAGATTAATGAGATGGATTCATTTGACAAAACCGACACATCCTAACCAGAGAATCTCGCTATCGATTTTAATAAGGTTTCTGATCAGGCCCCAGATGGATTGGCTCGGCGACTCTTTCTACTGCCAAACAATGGAAAAATGGGACACCAATTCTGACTAGAACTTTTATGTAGTCTAGAAATCCAAGTAATTGGTAAGTGGATTTTAGTTAAAGTTATTTTAAGTACTGTATTTATAACAGCAAAGTAGAAAAGAAGGATTTTTTTTTTCTTTTCTTTTAATATATGGCTTTTCATGCGGGAAAGAATGGATTCCTTTGTTACAGTTGGAATAAGATTTGTTTGTTACAGTCAGAATAAGTCCTTTTACTTCAGACTGCAGGGGCCTTTCAATTCCAAAAGCTGCTTTACAGATTTTACAGCCATCCCACTTCAGACTGTGATAGTCTGTGGGTAGATGCATCACAAGCACGGCTGTGGTGCAGGGATGCATCACAGCTGGTTTTATGACAAAAGCTGGCTTCCTAGAAGAGAAACTAACAATAACCAGAGTATTTGGTCATGGCTGCCTGCATTGGGATTGTTGCCAGGTATGTTCTTTAATTCCTGGATTCCTAACGTGTCCAGGAAAGAAGAGGAAGGAACCAGCATCTTCCCAGCCGCAGCCTCGCTGGGAGCTGTGTTGGTGAGCACAGGGCTAGGCAGGCCCACCCACCCACCCGGGACGCTGCCCGGGGCAGGGGGCCGGGGCTGGCAGGGTGGGCAGCGTCAGTGCCACGCACAGGGCAGCTCCCCGTCCTTGCCTGCGGCCATCCCAGCCGGGAGCCCTTCCTCCTTCAGCCTGGTGTGCCTTCCAGGCCCACATCCAAGGTCTGTGACTGCCTGTTGATGGTGGGAGGGCAGTCCTGGCTTTAGGCAGTAAAAAATGAGTTTCACCGCCCTTTCAGCTTGCGGGGTTGTGTTCTGTTGTGGTAGGAACAGACATTTCTTACAGACTGTCTGCACACTTTGATGCTGGTCAGAGACCGTCCTTGTCTGGAGCTCGGAACCGTTGTCCTGAGACTCATAAGGCTTGCTCTGGAAATGTTTTGTGCGTTGTCCCAGAAACGTGTGAAACTTTGGGCACGGAGTTAAAGGTGCCTACAGAGGGCCAAGGTCTGAGACACAGCTAGAGTTCACGGCTGCGTGCGGGCTAATTGACCTGCCCCTCCACCTTCTGAGGAGATGTCCTGGTTTGAGTGAAAACAGAACTAATTCTGTTCAGTAATTTTACTTTTCAGTTTGGTTCTTCTAATTAACTGCACTTTCTGAAGTTAGCAGCCTGTTTTCACAGACAGTGCCTGCTTCTAGCAGTGATAACACCTTATGTTTAGAGTTACTACCAAGGATTGGTATGCAGACCAAGGCCACTGCTGGGTCCTGTGTACCACACTGGGGGGGGTGCAGGAAGTGAAAGGCTGCACCTTCAGGGAGGAGCGGACAGGACGGGTGACTCTAAACTGACCAGCGAGGTATTCCATCCCATATACGCCATATTTGGTCTAGAGCTGAGGGACCCGAAGGGTCTCTGGGCTCTTCTCTCCCCTCTTGGACTGCTTTGCCAGCTTTTGCTTGGCTTGGCTCGGGTCCTCTTTCGGTTCCTTCCTCGGAGCACCCAAGGAGGATTCTGTCCGTCCTGCCTTCGATCCCGATCTGCGTGTTCCTGAACCCGGTACCAGAATCCAGCTCCTCAACACAGCTCCCGTCTGCTGCGGGGCCCAGTCTGGGACTCCCCCGAAGCCTGCACAACATCAGTGGTGACGATGATGTAATTACCATCAGGGGGGTTGGGTTCGATACTGGTTTTGTATATATTTGTATATATTCCATTTTTATAATTATTATTTTCCTTTTCATTAAAGCTGTTCTAGTTTCCTTTTCTAATCGCTAAGTCTCTCTCCCTTATTCCCTTTCTCTTCCCCTTTGGGGAGGGAGGGGGGTTAACAGAGAGCGTCTGTTATAGGTTTAAGGGGCTGCCCTGACCCTAAACCACGACAGGAGACAACGGAATTCCCGGACACACCCAGGATTTTAGTTTATTTTGCCACGTGGACCCTGCTGTCTGTGCCTTCACAGGCTTCAGCTGTAGCCAGGCTTGCAGCAGGTCAAAAGGTCCCAGCGCAGAAGATAGTGAAAGGAACAACCAAGTGCCACTCAAGCTCTCCCACGGGACACCAGAGTTGTTCTCATCATGCTGCCAGTGGTATTCTGTCTGCTTTGGGACTGCCTCAGGATCTCTAATGTGTAAAGTGGCACATATATATATATATATATATATCTCAATAGAAAGCAGTAATATAATGAGAGCCCAGTGCCCTTTCTCCAGCGTGCCCCCTGCTCTCCACTGCCGATTTCAGTGACTGATTTGGGACACAAGGACGATACTCTGAATAGAGCAGAAGGCCTTTGTCATCCTAAAGGGTACTGTTGGCCTGGCACCCAGGGGACATGCACGCTGATGGGACTGGAAGGGCCAAAGAGGGCTGCTTGCCCCTACGCTGGCTGTACTTCTGCTGATCCGGGCTGTTTGTCCTGAGAGCTGGCATCGGTCGCTGCTTTTCTCAGCCCCCCACTGTCACAGCAGCGTGCGCCGTGGAGCTGAGGGACCGGCACAGCTTTTCACCTCCCAGGCCCTCGTGAGGGATAGGAGGAGACCCGAAGAACACGCAGGGGCTCGATGCTGCTGCTGCCATCCAAAGACAGCTGCTCTCTGGGGTGGGTGCTTGCGATGCTGCTCCTGAACACCGCTGTAGCATCTGTGCTGCCTGCGCTGTCGTGAAGTGCCAGCTCCTCTCCACCCAAGTCACTCTGGTGCTTCACTGGTGTGTTTTCCCAGACCTACAGAAGGCATCCTGTCGTCTTGGCATTCAGGATGAAATCTGCCTTGGTTCTCTTCGTTTAAACTCCGTGGCAGGCACCAGCCCACTGCTTAATTTACATTTTGATGTGATATTTAAAGAAAAAAATATTTTCCCCTGGATGAAGTTATCTCTTAACATAGAGCTAAGCTATTTTTACCTTATTACAGAAATAACGTTACTGACTTCATTGGGACAAATCTGTATCACTGAGGCACACGGTGTTTGGCTTGCAAGCAGCCGAGTTTAACATGCTATGCAATTTAAGCAAAAGTGCATGTTCTTAGATCCATTTGTCCTTTTGATCTCCAAAGCATGCCAATTTAAGTGGTGTCGCATCTCGGATTGATTGTGGTGCCTTTGGATTTAATGAACATTTGCATCTTTCCGTTTCAGCTTTGGAGATACAAACGCATTTACTTATTGGCAAACAAAATCATTTCAGGGCGATTGGGGTGTTTGCTTATCAAGCTGTTTTGAAGTCAGTCTTTCAGACTTTCACAGTTTTCTCTGGGGTGGCGTTCCTTGACGCAAGAAATGACGGAAGACCGTGGCGAATGGGACTGCTGTAGAGCAGATCTGTATAACAAGATCCTTTTTCAGAGCTTCTGGCCCATCTCCTGAAACATGAGGTGGGCAGGTCTGGAACAGGGGAAAACAAACCCACCAGATTACGATCGGTACTTCATCAGCACTTGCAGGGTTGGTGTAAACTCTACAGCTGCAGGGGGCTAGGTGTGGTCAGGTGGAAAAGGAGCAGAAGAATAGGCTTTGGGTGAAGAAGCGTTGCATAACTCCCTGCAAAGAAAGGGTTGGAATCAGAGATGCTGCAACACAGAGCATTGTTTATGCCTGAATTGTAGTGGTCGCATATGGTTTGGACTCGAGGTTGTGTTTGTCTTGAATGTTTGCAACAGTAGCACTGTTGAAGTACTGCTGAAAATGCTGGGTTCAGAATGCCTCTGAGGCTCCAAATTACACTCAGATTTGCCCTAGATGAATCATGCTAAGCTGTTGGAACCAGAGAGGCTTAGGGGGTTGCCTTAATTGAGAGAACCAAAATGAAATCATTGTGACAGCAGAATTTCTCAAGTTAATGCCAATTCTGATGAGTTGAAAAAACCATACAGAATTTAACTTAATCATGTAAAGGATTTGCATAATTGAGAACATGTTAAGGGCTGGCTGGGGAAAGGGCGTATGGGAAGCGGTGATGTGCCGATCGTGACCTCCAGTCAGAATCATTCACTTCAGGTTTTGTGCTCGTACTGTGTTGTTTGGAAGATGCTTCCAAGGTCTCTCCTGTCCTGTCGGGCAGGAGAGAGAGGATCCTGCTCTGGCAGGGGTGTTGGACTAGATGGTCTCTCGAGGTCCCTTCCAACCCCTGAGGTCTGTGATTCTGTGATTCGGTGATTGTGAGATGTCTTCTCCCACTGGTAACTGTGTTGGTCCTTTCACACACCCGTGGGAGTGCATCCAAGTGTCTCGTCATTGGTTAACAGCACCCATACAGGTTTGCTGAGTACGAGCTGGACCCCCTTGGGTTAGAAGATAGGATTCTGGGATTTATGAATGTATTGCAAGGGAGGAAGAGGGAGACGTGTTGTAGAGATACACTGGAGAGTGGGGCATTGGTTTGGCAGTGTCAGCGGGCGTTATTCAGCCCTAGCTGCATGCCTCTCCGAGGAGATACCTGTTGTCCTCCGCCTTGTCCGCGTTCCAGCAGCAGGGAGGGATGGAGGCAGCGCGCGGGCCTTTCGGAACAGCGACTGTGTGGTGTGCCTGTCTCGGCAGCCAGCTGGAGACCCGAAACTGCTGGTACCCTCTGAGCTGGCAGATCTGGGAACGGGGCGCTGAGCTCAGCTGCTGGGGAGAGAAGTGTCTTCCTTTCTTCAGGAGCAGTGCCTCTGCCTGATGATCCAGATGAGGTTGTTTGGGCTCGGAGGGAGCTGCGTTTACTCAAGCAGAAGGGCCGTGCAGTTGGGTCTGTCAGTCTCAGCGAAAGCAGGAAAGCTTGCAGAAAGGCTTCTTGATTTTAGCTGTTCCTGCCGGTGCAGGGGCAGCTGATGGGGATGGAGAACCCAGTATGCTTTTCAGATGAGTTCTCCAGGCTTTACCTGGTAGGGTGTAATGGCAGGCAGCCTCTCACGAGGAACACTTTTGTTGTTGATGTTGGAAGGTCCTTCTGTTGCAGCATACGAGTGCCACTCATTAGTAGGAATGCTGGTTTAGCCCGTTCTGACTCTGTAAAAGGAGCTAAAAGAAACTCTCTGGAAAAGAACCCCTTGTGTGTTTAGACTGGTCACTTCCATGATGACGCTCACCTCTTGTTTCTGTGATAAAATGAATACATGAAGTAACTGCGAAGTACGAGGAAGGCCAGAGGAGGGGTTTGCAACAGAGGCAGCAGCGGTTCTCTGCGAGCAGAGCTGGGCTCTGAGCGGCAGTCCCACCGGAGCATCTGCTGTTCCGTGCTGCTCCGCTCTTCTTGCTGGGACAGAGCGGCCGTGGGTCCCTGGGACGGGAGCACGTTCCGACTCTGGCTTGTCAGCGCAGAGCTCTCCAAGCGGCACTGAACTTGGGGTTTCTGCACCTGCCTTGATGGACTAGTGCCCAGAGCCTGTCATTGCTGTGAGTCGTCCTGTGTGTAATCTGCCTCGAGAAATCCGACTTTCTCCCCAGAATTCACTGAGATCAGCATTCAAAACAGCCCGCCAGGCCACGGCGGGTGACGGGACGAATGCACGGCGGGAGCTGTCGGCCGTGGCTCCGCACTGCTGTGTGGAGCTGCGCTGGCTCCGTGGGTGCCTTCTCGGCCGGTTTTTTGCCTCCCTGTCAAACACAACTGGCCGTAATGTCCCCTGGGAAATCCCAGGTACACGTCCTCGCTCTGTGGAACGTCCCTGTCTCCAGCCATCCCACGTGTCCTGGTGGCGATGGCATGAGGCAGAAACGATGGAAGAAGTGTGCTTTGGCACTTGGCCTACAATCCTTCCTAGAAAGAATGTGAAACTGCTTGGCTAAGAGACAGATGGGATTCTGGGGATTCTCGGGCTGCTGGGGGCAGATAGCGCGTGGGTTCTCCCTGAGTGTGGACGGCAGGTCCCAGTGATGGCCCGAAGCTGGGGGAGCTCCCAGAAGGCAGCAGGTAGGCTGTGGGTGCCATCTGCTTGCCGGTTACTGGGAGGTGCCTTGAGGTCCCTGTCAGCTTTTAAGCTGGCGTGTCCTACAAGGCCTCTGAAGAGCACATGTGTGGCAACGTCACTCTGAATCGCAGTAGCCAGCTTGGGCAGCCTCCTGTGCTGGCAAGTGGCTTTGGCCCACCGAGCATCCTCGTTCCCTGCTTGGCTCGTGTGACCGGCGATGCACGTGGCTGTGGAGAAGGGAAGGGTAAGGCACACAGAAGGTGCTGAAGAGCTAGAGCGTGGTTTCCCAGTGGGACTGTTGTTGCCATCCAGCACACGGTGTAGTTAGTATGAAGCGGTGTGAGTACTGTGAACTCACCCGGCAGCAGAATACCGAATTAAGAAGTGATGGGAAGTATGATGCACACAAACCAGAGCAAGTTGTCAGGAGAGATGACCAAAAAATAACCGGGTTTCAATCTCGTGTTTTAGTTTTAAGCCCAAGAATATTTTGAAGAGCTAAGCAGCAATAGCTGTGCCATGCTTGAACAACAGCTTTGTCTCTGCGTAGCTGCTGCTGAATGCCAGCTGAACACTGTGGATTGTGATTTCATGCTCGCTGGGAAGAGCTGAGTTGTGAGCCTGCCAGCCCCTGAAGACCATGTTGGTAGGATCTGTTTTCCAGAACCAATTTCTGGACACAATAATCAGGAAATAAAAGTGGCGAGTCATATGTGCTCATCATAATTTCGTAATGAAGGGGGTCTGTTTTAACAGGATTTGTGGAGTCTTTAGGAGAATTAAAGGTCGTTGTGACCTCAAGGTAATGAGGTATTGCTCTTGGTTTCTTTTCAGCTGGGATTTCACCGTGTGAGTTAATGATTGGGTTTGGTGAGGGTGAAATAGTGCACTCAGGTACCACCTACCTTGAGCTTCTTACAGTCAGGTTTTATTTTAACCAGGGATCATTTCAATGCTCAGCTCACTCTGTTGCCAAACCCATTGATTCCTTGCCCAGAGTGGCTGATGAGACCATGTTTATGAAATGAATGAAGTGAAACTACTGCAAAATAATATAGCAGGCAATTCTTCTGATTTTTCCCCAGGTATTTTTCTGTCTCTTGTGTTATACCGTGTACTTTGAAAGTGGCACCACTTTGGGTTTTCCCTGTATCACCTGGAGCTGCAAAGTGGAGCTTGTGTAGCAGAGAGAGGCAGAATAATTGAAGTATCGGTGCAGCTGCGGAGATACACGGTGCTCCGTGTCATTTGTGATAAATGTAGCTAATTATTTTGCTTTTAGAGGTGAAATTAATGTAATCTGTCTGAGGTGTTGATCTAGACAAATTCAGTTGTAGAACTAATGTTTTGTTCATCTCAAACCTTACCATTGGCAGAATTCTTTTGCATCCTGTCAAGGAGGAGAAAGCCAGTTTCCCTGCTCTGAAGTGTCATGGATTCATACGGCAGGTTTGGGTTGTCGCTGACCTTGCCGAAGCAGGAGACAGGCATTTGGGCTGCAAAAGAACCTTTTATTTGCCAGCCTGCACACACAGGAGCAATACATTAGATTGCAGGAACGCTATTGTCACGGCCGAGCTTGGAGAGTTAGCCGAGTGTTGGGGCTGTTGGCATGCAGCTCGTGGCCTTCTCATCGGAACGTTCTGGTGCAGGGTGGCAGGGGTCTCTGGGCCCCAGAGCGGCGGGAGCCAGGCCGCTGCTGCGCGTTGGCCGTCCCTGCTCTGGAGGAGGGCTCGGGGCGTGCGCAGCGCCCGGCTGAGCTGTCCCGCTCTCCTCCGCGGCGCCTGCGTTGTCATGGGGATGTGTTTTCAGCTGGTGAGCTGAAGCAGAAGGGGGTTGCGCTTGGCATCGGTGAATCAGATCTTGCAAATGCTGCAGCGGCATCGCCATGGAGGTTCGGGGGCTTTGTGATTTTAGGCGAGTCTTTAAGCATCGCTCAGTTGTCAGGCGTGTGTCGAATATGAGAGCTCAGGATGGCACTTCCCTTCTGGAGGTTGACTACCTGTAAAAATATTGCCCACGTTAGCTGACACGTTTCCATTTTTACAGCACTGATCAGACCTTATTTAAGCAGGCTTTTCTTTGCGCGCTGCAGATTGTCGTCTGCCTTTCCCCACGGCTCACTCCAGTTCAGGAATGGAGGGCTGCTGCAGCTGGAGCTGCTCAGCTCTGTTAGGGACAAAGGACGACACAGTTCTAGGTGGGTTCAAAGTCTGTCAGCATCAGAAAGGAAACCTCAAACACGTGAAAATATTGTAGAAGATAGCCCTCAGTACTTGGCTGATTTCCTTCCTGCTGTCCCGCTGAAATAATTTCTTCAGTGTTTTGTGAATATTCAGTCAAGCTGCAAATAAATTTTAGTGATGAGAGAAAAAGGGGAAAAAAAAAGGTCCTACACATTTTACAGATCAGCACTCTCTTATTGGAACAGAAATCTTTCTTTCATTTCTGTTGTTGAAAAGAGGAAAAGGTTTTAAATTTTCCACAGATCAGGGCAGAAGAGATTTTCTTATGTGCATGTCACTCACTTTAATTACAATGAGATTGAGGTGAAAAGGATTTATAAATGGAACAGTAGCATTTTTTATTTACTAGAATATTTTATCTTAAGTAACTTAAGCCTTTTTGATGCCTTTTGAAGCATCAGCCAGTCCGTTTACAAAATAACTCTTAATTACTGTCTTTGTTAAGTCGTCTTTTCCTTTCAGAGAGAGCATCTTGATTTCTCCCCTGCTCCTGCGACCACTCAGCTCATTTAATCTTGCTAATGGTATGCTGCGTTATTACTCTACCGTAAAACAAATCCTTAAGTGTTGATAGAATAATGACACTCAGCTCCCCAGCATCATCAGGATTGCTATATTTTTATTTCGAAGCTCATTTTGGTGCCATCTGGGAGCGACACCTGACAAGCACAGGTAGTTAATTCGCCTCTGTGCCAGTGAAGCGTTGGAGCAGCACCACGCGGAAATAATCGGGGCACCCTGTTGGCGACTAAGGCAGAAAAAATACCTCATGCTGGTCTCTGGACCAGTCCCTTGAACACAGGAAGAAGAATCTTCATAAAGTACTAGTGTTAAACTCGGGTTTGACTTGTCCAAGTCCGGCCCAGCCCGGCTTTGCGGTGTATCTGTATCGGCCGTCACCGGCCCGAGCTGCGCCGGAGGCGAGGGCTGAGCCCTGGGCTCGCTCTGCTGCTCCTGCCCCTCGCCTTCCGCCGCGGTTCTCCTCAAGGCAAACGCAGCTGGAGTGGTTCTGCACGGCCCCTTGCTGTGTTTGTAAAACCTGTACTCCTGCCCGATGGAATGCTAGAGGAAAAGGGCCAGAATTCCTTGACTCCTGCCTGGCAGCATCTTTACGCAGCTTCGGAACCCTGGCCTTTTCCTGCCGGCGTGGAAACCATTGGGTACCGGCTTTGGAGTAACTCAGCTTACCTTCTCTCTGAAGCAGGGACAGCTTTCACGGGGTAGCACTAGGAAGCTGGAGGGTAACGTGATTGTCCAGGGTCCTGTTCGATCCGTCACTGTCTTCTGGAAGGAGATCTGTTCTGGGCCACGCTGCCTGATTGCGTGGCCGCATTGCTTGCTCTTGGTGCTTTCTTTTGCAGAGGTCTTTATTTCCCTGACACAGTAAATTTAGCCTGTGTGATACATATAGAGCTCTGGGGCTCTTCAGGTGAACAGATTCAAAATGCACATTTAAAATATAATTTCATTGAATAAGTGACTGTAATTTATGTGTATTACAGAAGAAGCACCAGGGCAAGAATGTGTTTGGCTGTGGGAGCAGCGCTGCCATCATTAATGTACAGTCTTGCTGGACTGGTGACCAGAGCCTTGTGTGGAAGGAGGCTGGAGAAACATATCAGAGATTTTTTTCTTTTTGTCATGCCACACAATAATATATACATTTTTTTTTAATTTCAATAACTTTAACTTTGCATAAGGCTGATGTGGAATCATGATTTCCTCTTGCGCTGTGTTTCCTCTAATTGCTCATATTTAACTAGAAATTGGATGCTTACAAAATGGTGATTCAGTGCGGGGAGGAAGCGCAGCAGAGAGAGTGCTGAGATTTGTAGAAAAGTGCTTTGGAGTCTAAATTTTCTAAAGTACGTGATTAAAGCCCAGCCTTCGCTATGTTGATGGAAAGAGACTTTTTCGCCCCTTTCTTGGTGAGCTAAGCAGTGATTGGAAGGAAGTGAAAAAACTTCTTTACTACAAATTTTCCCCCTTTTCTCTCTTGTCTCGTTTTCTAGCCAATTGAAAGAAGCTTTTATCAGTGCATGGTACCCATTGGAAACTTCTGAAGCTTTTTATGTCTTGCAAATGTCCTCCCACATTTCTTTCTTCCCCCGCAAGCACACAGGAGAAAGGGAAAAAAGTGAGCAACGCGCTTAGGTAGAGGATGACTAAACAACCATGTTTCTGAAGAAAAGCAACATTTCGTTCACGGCAAATGACTTCAGTATCATTTTCTTTAATATTATTAAAAGTATAAAATAATGTGCTCCTGTTTAAGCTAGAAGAATTCCATCACCAGACTGGTTAACAGATCAAGGCAGTCAGCTGACAAGCCACATATGGTAGGAACTGCTGCATATGAATTGTTAATGATCCTCACTGAGGAAAATAACCTTCTTCCTGTTGGTATGGAGCCCAACTGGAGTGTGGAAAAATCCATTAAATGTATGAAGATTACAGTGAGTCAGACTTTATATCCTCTTTCAACAGACCGTCGTGTGAAACAGCGGTTTAGAAGTACTTTCTGGTTTTTATTATATTCCCTGGCATCATCTGGCCTTGGCAGGCCACTGCCTGAAAGCCATGCCGAAGGCTAGATGCTCATCTCTGGGAGGCAAAACCCAGAAGTGGGGTTATCTTAAGACAGACATCTGCTCTTCAGCGCTGGACTGACTGTTGGCAGCGCTGAGCAGAGGGTGGGTGTTCCATCCCTCTCGGGCAAGTGCTCTGCCACCTGAAGGCACAAGCCAGGAGGGTTTGGGGGTACGCGTCACCGCTTTGGGTAGGTCATGGAGAGCGGCCTGGAAATTCTGTCTGGTCAGCGAGCAAACCATCGTGGTTCAACAACACCGTGAAGGTTTAAATGAGATTTGTGGGTGAGACAATTACAACTACTCTTGGAGCTGAGGCTTGGAGCATCCCCCTCTTCCTTTGATAGCATCTGTGGCTTTGCAGGGGACAGTGGATGTGGCCGGCAAACCCTGCGGGTCCCTACTGAGCTCCCAGGAACAGGCTCTTGGGTCCTGTGCCCTGGGGAGGCTTTGCTGCTGTCAGCCCCTGCCTGGCTGCTGGTCCTGGTCCCTTACTAAAAGGAGGTGGAAGAACTGAAGGGGAAAGTTAATGTTGATGGGTCTTCTTTCTGTTTTCCTCTTGCCTGTGCTGTTGACATGTCTTCTGTACTGGTGGCAAACTGTGCGGGTGAGGAAAAGAATGAATTGTACCATGGAGTTACTATTGCTGACTTACTTCCTGCTGGCTTGGGATACATTCTGCTCTTGTTATTATAGTAAAGATATGGCGTTTTTTTGGTTGTAGCCCTAAAACCAAGGGCTGCCTTCATTTAAGGGTAGAAGGTGGTACACATGAGCAACCTGCTCTTCTGTTGTTGCAGCCACTGACTCCACTGCACCTGAATGCACAGGGTAATTCAGGAGCTGATTTCAGCAGGCTGGGGAGCTGGGCATGCGGGACCCCAGGAGGCAGGAGGGGGTCAGCTGGCAGAGATGCTGACCCAGACCACCTCCCTTTTGTGTCGGCAGATCCGTTTCCCTTGCCAAAATGTTTCCGGTGCTGCGCATCTTTTCAGTGAAATTAAATGGCAATGATACAGGTATTTCAGAGAGATTTTAATTCATCGTCTTTGAAGAATATTTCAGCTACATCTGCCCTCCTATAATTTTGGTTTGAGCTGATAGCAAAATTTCTTCTTGGGGGGGGCTCTGGCGTAAAGGGGCCGCAAGTGTCAGGCGTCATTCAACGCATCGTCATCAGGTACTAGGGACTTGGGGTTACCGTTTGAAGAGAAAGATGTCAATAACAAATTTAGCAATTAAGAAACTGAGGAAAAAAAATGGATGGCATGAAAAAGGAATATATTATTTCTAGATGTGTATTGTCAGCCCCACAGCGCTCCGTTCTGCGGGACCTGTTCCGCGTGACGCCACGGGGTAAATTCAGCAGAATTTGGCCTGCAGTAAATATTTTAAAACCTATTTATAGTCTGTTAAAATGACAGCATAAAATTACCACAACAGAAGTGCTTTCTGCAGCTGGAAGTACCAGCTACTTATTTTGGTCAGCGTGGCTGTGGGTTCTGCTGGGATTGCAGGGCCGGGCCGGCGTTAGCCACGGGGCCGACAGCGCAGGGTCTGCCAGGGAGGTGGCAGCTCTGCTGCTCTTGGGGGAGGTTTCGGCCCTGCTGCTCAGACTAAATGATAGCTTTATGTTTATCACTGAGGAGCAATAAACATATCCCTACAATACCATTTCAAGGGTAGTTTTCAGTGGAGATCTGCAGTCCCGTTAGAAGACAGGCTAATCTGGCAGTAGTTGTTCTCCCCTGGCTCCCGAGGGCTATTTATGATAAACTGGCAGATTTTGTATCCTCCGTGTTACGGATCGCTCTCGGCCAGGATGTCATATCCAGTCCTGCCTGTGGGTGTTGCGTAGTTGTGCAGCCTCAGGTGAAGCACCGGGGAGGAACCGTGACTCAGAGATGATGAGCAGGACTCATCTACCTTCGCTCAGATGTCCAGCTTGCAGATGCCTCTGCCTGGGCCGGTTGTTCTGTTCTGTTTGTAGTGGCGGGAGGAAAGTAGGCGCCTGCCAGGAGTGACTCAGCTCTGCCTCAGCAGCACAGGGGCCCTGGGGTGGCACCGGGAGGGGACCTGGCTCCTGCACAGCCGCTTCTTGGAGTGTGCCACGCAGCTCCAGTGAGGATGGCAGCAGCAGCCAAGGCGGCTGGGCTCCTGGCCTCGCAGACACGCCAGGACCTGCAGTGTCCCCGCTCATCACGCGTGCACGGAGGGTTGCAGAAGAAGCTGGCGGCCGCACGCTGTCAGAGGCCATGAGGCTGGAGCCCGGGGCTCGCTCACTGCCCTGCCCGCCTCTCTGCAGCAGAGGCTGGAGCCTGCCTTGATCTGTAATCCCCTTTCCTATAGCTGTAGCTTGGATTTGAGAGGGTTAGAGAGGGAAATGTGCACGCACGTAGCTGCTTGGGTTTATACCCTTTGAGACTGTATTAGAACTATGAATGGTGCTGCCTTCAGAAGAGGGGCTGTGTAGTTTATCCTTGATGCTTCCACCCGTTACATGGTGTGCAAGATAAAAGCTGCTAGTGAAAACAGCGGGTGTAGGGAATTCCTGTCTGGGTTTTACTGTTTGTTCAGCGGCGACACAGGTTTGTGCAGACAGGCTTCCAGGTGCTGCATCCCCGTCCCGCACTGAGTGGCCTTGTTCTGCCAAGCTGGAAATGGTTTGCCGCTATCTTTATATCCATCAGCAGAACTTTAGCGTCTCTTCGCGACACTCCTAGCCGGTTTTGTTTCCAGCTCTGTGTTCCGATGGGACTGCGCTTTGCCACGCGGCCTCCCCATCCACATAACGCTAAAAACGGGGGGGAGTTGGAGGGTCAGGTGGGAATTTATGTCTAGTTCAGAATAAATTCAAGTCTGTTGCTCGCAACTAGTTTTTTATTTGTTCCTTTTAGTTACAGTATGGAAATGTTTATAATAACCTGTATCACAGAGAGTTTCCGTTGTCTGCAGGGCTTTAGTAGAACCAGGTGTTAACACCAGACACTTCGTTCTGCAAAGACAGGTTACTGCAGAGGAATTTCTCCAGCAGGGCTGTGCGAGTGGTTTGCTCTGCTTTGTTTTGTCCCTGCCTGGATTCATCTTTTCAGGGTATTAGAAGCATCCCAGAGAAGTTGTTCATCATGTTTATTGTGTAATTTCTCTAAATTAGTTTATTTTTGTAATTACTATTTGAACCATTATCACTGAACTTGGGATGAGACGCTGTGTACAAGTGCTGCAGATGATAAAATCGCACAATAACTTGCACATTAAATATTTTAATTGAAAGCCTGAATGCTGTTGAGCTCCAGCTTGGTCGCATTAAGGAACTTTTGATGCTGACAGCACCTGAAGCGTGAGCAGGCCTTCTGAGAGTCTCAGCCCCGAGATGCGGGGATCCCGGGCAGTGTGAAGGTCTGCCTTGCCTTCTGGCAGGCCTCTTCAATTAAGGCCAGTCGTAGAAAGCAGGCTTGCTACCAAAATTGCATTTTATGTAAATAATGCTAATTAGCAAAGACACGTGGGTCTTTCATGGGCATAATAGAGTGAATGCAATTTTCTTAATTTATGGGCAAGTGTGTTCTGTTCTTACTCAGAGGAAAGCTTTTGCACTCTGGAAGCTTGGTGTAGAGAGAAGGGAGGCAAGTCCTGCCTGCGATCGGACTGAACTGGGAGCAGCCCCGCGTCGAGGCTCGGGGCAGCACGGTAGAAGTTTAGCGGGGTGATTTTCCCTGGGCACTCTTCCATGCAGGGGCAAGCGCTGCGTTGCAGCACTGGCACAGTGTCCTGGTCTTGTGTGTTTTGGGCTGAAGAGGAGACAGGATTTTGATCTGGGAGTTGCTCTCGAGCCTCATTCCTTGCTTTCTTATGGATGTTTGTGCTTCAGCATCCCACCATTTCCCTTCAGGCTCTTTGCTTCTGCCTCCTTTCAAGGGCTACTGAGCCTGTGCCAGAGTGTTTCTGGATTAAAGACACCTCATTTCTGCCAGCCTGTTACACGCAGGTGCTCCAGGGGATGCTCCTGGCAAAAGGCCGCAGAAATTTGGGCAGTGCCAGCGGAGCTGGTGCGGGAGCGGAGAGCCAGCCGGGGACACCGTGCTCTGGGCTTGCTCGGCACCTGGATGTGCCCCGGGCTGGGTGTTGTGCTGTGGGGTTCCGGGCTGTGAGTCGGGGCTGCCCGGCGCAGCCTGCTGCTGTTGGGTGCACTGGGTGTGCTCCGTCACCAGCTGTGCTTGGCTGTAGAGTGGGATGACCCGTAGCTCGCCGAAGGACGCCCGCGGTACCCTACTGTTAATTGTTAGCGACCGCTGCGTAGAGCATCGGAGAGAGCAGAGCGTGACCTGCTGCTCTGGCATGCTCCTTTTGCATCCTAGTTTAATACTTGCTACTCTTGGAAATAAACATCTATTTGAATGATTAATTTCTTTCCAGGCTACAGAAAGTGGTGTATTGACTGGCTTTTTGTTAAGATGTAATTACTGGTGTTTGAGAAGAAGCCCAGAAGGAGTCAGCTGTGTCAGAGCCATGGCTAAATAATACCTAAAAATGTACTGGACACGTGGAATCTTCTGGTACGAGCAGTGTTATCTCAAGTCAAAGCTGCACTAATTAACCATGGCAGTATCTTAGCGAGCTAAGTTTGTGCTTGAGGTCTTCCTGTGAAATTGAATTGTTCTGGTTCCAGGCTCTACCAGCAATCAGGTCTGGGACGATTGAATGGGAGCTATGGGTCCACTGACTGTCTGTGGGATGTTTGTGGGTTTTGTGCGGGCTGCTGCTGCTCTCTAATTGTTCTCAGCAAGTGAAATGAAAAGATCGGTGATGAGAATGCTTTGGTGTTGAGCTTTAGTCATCTGGAGCTGGTGGGCAGTGCTGGTGTGCCTCCTCTGGGGCCAGCGTGGTGTGCAGCCCAGGGTCGCTGCGGTGGCTGTGAGGCAGAGGCTGCGCTGCACAGAGCGCGTGATCCTGCGCTGTCCGCAGAAGCAGCGTAGCGGATCTAAGCTGGCACTTGGGCTTTGTTTTCCTGATTTGGGGACTAAAACCCTCCACCCCCCGCAAGCCTCACGCAGGCTTTCAGGGCAGGTTCTGCAGCTGAACACGCTGCCCATCTCGTTTCCTTATCCACTGGAGGAATGAAGTGAAGTGAGCGCTTGTTGTTTCCCTGCGTGCCAGTTCAGCCTGGTGAGATTAAGCGCGGGAGGATCGGCTGGGCAGAGATTTCTGTCGCCGGGGCTCAGGCTTGCCGGTTATTAGATGACCCACATACGTCGGGCCCCTGTCGTGACGTGATTTTTCGTCTCTTTGGTGGAAACTGATGGTGTACAAAGCTCCCTTTGAGATGTGGCTAGATGAAAGGAGATGAAACAGCTGGTTTGGTTTTATCCCATTCAGGTCAGGTTTTTTTGTAGTCAGTGTGCAGCATTAATAATAACAAAACCAGCTGTTGTATACCAGAAAACTTGAAATAAAAGGGACATAATTACTGAGGGGGCTGGTACTGTCATTTAACCTATCCTTACTTCAAAGCAGAGATCTTGGGTTTAAGATCAGGAAGGATGAATGGCCATGGCGTTACTATTAAAGTATTTGCATCGATTATTTTTGTGTCTGAAAAGGGGAGGCAGAGATCATCCTTGATCCCAGAGACTCATACAGACACACTTGAAAGCATACATAAAAACCACCTAACGTCACAGGGATAAATGGCTGCTAATTAGCTTGCAGCTCTTGAGGTTTTAGTAGGAAAAGGAGAATCCTTGTGCAGTCAAGAACCATCAAAATCAGGAAGGTGTGAGGAGAGGAAGACAGACCTGGTGGGAAGAGGAGGAGGGATTGACGACCCGGAGGCAGAGCCGTGGCCGGGCTCTGCTTTCTGTACAGCTCTCCAGCTAGTGCCCTTCTGCAGCTGGCAGCAGAACCATGCAGGGCCACCGCCAGCACGGGCACCAGGGTTGCTATTTAACAGAAACCATAATAAATTCAGCAGCTGAGGGACGGTTGCTTAAAATGGACAGAGGAGTCTGGCTCATGGGAGCCAATTAGTAAAGTCTGGTGCAAGTGGGGATTTGGTGGTAGATACTTTTTAAACCAGTGTTAGCCTAATCCTGGCCCAAGTTATGTCTGCGCAAGCTTACCCAACTTTTGTTTTTTCTTCTGGGTTATGAATAGAGGTCCTTCTGTGGTGGGCTACTTAGGGCAAGTCCTTCAACTGAAGCCTGGGAATTTTACATTAAGAGTTATAAAAATTATTCTTCTATCACTTATTCTGTGCATAAGCTTTATAACGTCTGATTCCTTCAAATATAAGTAGCTTCCAGTTCTTTGATTTCAGCAAATTTCTGCTGCAGCCTGTGAACTCTTATTTGGGAATTCAGCAAGTGTATGTCATCTCAGGAAGAGATGGCACTCATACCTGGCCTCGCTCACAGATCAATATTGAGAGCACCCATGAAGTTTTCTGAGCTAGTTGCC
Organism: Todiramphus chloris collaris; assembly: GCA_025345505.1. Classification (NCBI taxonomy): domain Eukaryota; kingdom Metazoa; phylum Chordata; class Aves; order Coraciiformes; family Alcedinidae; genus Todiramphus; species Todiramphus chloris. The sequence goes on along the minus strand of JANVCC010000048.1, from coordinate 373,484 downwards.
TGCATGTGTAGATCCTACAGGTAAGCTTCAGCTTCCTCAAATGATGTTCTGCCATAGAAAGGAAAGGAAAAAGAAACAACTTCAGGGAATCTCACCAAAACTCCCAGTTAAGGACTTGACTTCCTTAGATCTTGACTTCCATCCTCTCGTCTTTTTTTTTGTTTGGCTGGTTCTTTTGTGGGGGTTTAGTTCCTGTGAAGAACTTCCTATGAACTATAATGTGCTAGTATTTTCTAACTCCTAACATTTTAGACTAATTTCATTTTGTGTAGCCAAGCATGGAGATGAAGGTCTACTTTTACTTGAGATAGGAGGTCGTGAGGGCAGCCAGAAATCCAGAGTGCTTTTGAGCCCCAGCTCTACTCTCGTGTTATCGTAGGGGCACCTTGAACTCTGGTTCCCTCTGCCTGCAATCCCCACCTGCCCTGGGCAAGGTGACAGCAGAGCTGGGGTGTTGAAAGGCTTCTCCTGTGAGCCAGGTGGAACTGAAAACAATGTGAGCTGTTCCCACCTAAACAACACCGGAGTGGGACTTGATGTAGATTTTAAATTTGATTGGAAATGGTGCCTGGCCTTGCCCAAGTTTGGTTTGTCGTGTGGGTCATGGGGCGGAGCGGTAATTGCAAGAGATTTTTGGAAGCTTCTTAATACAAAGTATGCAAAAGGTGTGTTAAAAGGATTTCTTGTATTATTTGTCTTTATTGCGTGTGTTTGATATAAAGCACAAACTAAGTGAGCGTGGTTAGCTGTACATTTCCTTGGTTCCCCGGGCCGCAGGTTAACTCCCGGGATGTTGCAGTTGGCTGCAAATAGGTCCCAGCCATGACTGGGAGTAAAACAATACATTTTAACTGACATCACTTCTACAGTTTGATACTTTGCAAAGTAAGAGTGACATTTTCCGTGTCTTTTCCTTAGGCTTTCCTCCATTCATTTTTCTTAAATCTCCCTCTCTCATTAATCCTTGCTGAATATAAGTTGTTCTCTAATACCAAAACAATGAAAAAATAATCTTTTACCTGAATGGTTTCTTAATTCATATTTTTTCTTTCTCCTGCACATCCACCACTAGTGTGTATCCTATTTGGTGACTGAATGTCTTTAATTGCTGCTGTTGGGGTTTTGGGGAGTTATTCTGTTTTCCTTCTTGTCTTAAAGAATTTTTCCATACTTGCATAGTGTTAAAGAGCTGATCTAACCTCTAGAGACACTTAAACAAAGTGGGTTAAATATTTCTTCTTAGAAAGGTATTTTTAAAGAAACCAGCGGTGACATTGGGTAAGATTAAAGAACCATGAGGCTGTTCTTGTCAGCTTGAATATTCAAAGTCCAGAGTATTTAATGTTTTCTACTCTGTGGAGTTCTTTTCAGCTGGATAGCTTTCTGAAAATGTTTTCAGGGAAATACGGATCCAGAACACGCGGGTGCCATGGAAGAGTGATCCATAGACACGCATTGGTAATGCGGTGGGACCGGTGACTGTTAGAAAGTGTAACTACTTCCATTAGTAAAAACTCCTCCAAAGTGGCATGTTTTTGCTTTAGCCAGCTGTATGACTTAACTTTATTTGTTTTACGGGCTCATTAGCAAGGCAGGCAAGCAAAACTCGTTCATCTGGTCATAGTATTCAGGCAGAATCTTTGTATATCTGCAGTGGAGTGGTGATTTGCAGTCCTCTGGCTGGCTGGTGAGGGCACTGTACTTGTCTGGTGGTCAGGCTGCAGTCTTTGAACACCTTGGAAACTTGGGAATCTGCATTACCTTCTTGGGAGAGTGTACACAACAGGCGTTTGATGCAGCGAAAGCAAAGCCACATGACTGTCACCCTAAGAAAAAGGAAATAACAGTGGTATTTTGTGTATCATTGGATGTGGGCACATTTGCTGGATGCTGCTACGTTTAACAGAAGGATCGTTCCTTACAGTTCTGCTTTGTTTTTCTGCTATTTAGTGATTCTTTTTATTTGGGTCAGAAAGTTGCACGGTTAACACCAGTAAGACTGTTTTCTAAGCATCAGGCAGATTCTTGCTGGGTTTTGTCTCCTAACATACAGTAAAACACCAAGCCACACCTTAGCAACAGTTACCTCTATCCCTCTGTGGCTTAATTCCAGGAGGGAAGCGAGAAGACACGTACGCTTGGGTACCCAATGTGTGCTGCAGATTCCTGCTGACGTCTGTGTTGTCTGGGGTGATCGTGTTACCCTGACAACCAGGAACATCCCTGTGCTCAGGGCTGGTCCCTGCATCTCTTTGGATTTCATGGACATAACTAAATTCCTGCACCAGTTCTGTCTTGCACAGCCTGCGAACTGGACGTCTGCAGGCTGCCCCAGCAGGACACCCAAGAGCGCTCTGCCTGGAGAGGTGGATGCCAGGCTGCCTCACCCACCACGCGCCTGTCACACTGCCCGCCCGATCCTGGTCCTCTGTCCTTCCTCGCGGGCCTCCTCTCGTATTGCAGCCTGGCTGCACTTCTGCAGAGTGGAGCGATCCCAGTTAAGCCAGTTCCTGTGTTCTTTCTTCCTCGGTGAATCTTTTGTTATTTATTAATTTTGGTCGGTCTAATGGTGTCACGTGGCTGGAGTCACCTGCTTATCCTCTCGCAGCAGTCACAAATGATGGGAACTGGAACCAGTGGGGGAAATAATTTACTGCTGCAAGTTCCCAGGGAAATGCCAAGCCTTTGTGGCTGCAATAAGCACACACATTTTCTACGGAAAGCATTTATTTGCAAACATCCCTACAGACATCAACCTGGATTTGATTTCTTACTAAGTCTCTTTTTACTCGTGCAGAATAAGGAGTTTAATTATCTGATAAAGTTTTTCTTTCATAAAACAGATTACTCCAGACTCATGGAACTGTATACTGCAGGCCAGTGCCTAGGGAGCGATGCTTCCAGTTTCTTATTTTAACAGCTATTGTTTTATTGTCAGAGTGTTTTGGCCAGTCTGCTTTCTTGGTTGCTCTTTCCTAGCAACTGAATGTAAGGTTGAAAAAAACCCAACCCAGAACACTTTGGGAACGTTCTGTAGGTTAAGGGAATGCTTAACACGTGACAAAAGTCTGAGTACTGGTTCTTTGAAAATGGCCTTCCTCATTCTAGAGCATTTAATGACTTCTAGCTGAAATATGCATCATCTCTGAACAATTTTCCCTGTCTCTAGATGCCAAAGTGCCAACCCTGTAAATTGAATGTCAGGCCATGTTTTTCATGGCTCACACGTTCCAACCAGGAATAGCAGCTCTGCGACTGGAGTTAGTCACTAGCAGTTCTAACGATGCACGAGCCAGAAACAGTCCAGCTTCTGCTTTCAATTTGTGTTGTACTTTGCATTGCAAAGAGCTGCAAATGACTAAAAAAGTAATTCTAATCCCTAAATCAAGCAGAGCTAATATGGATGTCCCATGCAGAGCACGTCAGTTAAGAAAGGGTGATTTTCCCCTAGCTGCTTTTCTGAACATCAGCACACTTAAGACCATGAGGCTGGTTTTCTGGTTGCTAGGAGCAAACCTTCACAAATAAAGTGGGACTTTGCTAACTATGAATTTAGGAAATAGTTCTTTATCCCCCAGAAGATATTAAAATAATTCCTTCTTCTGTTTTCTTAGATGGAACTGCTTGTCAAAAGATGTTCAGATTTCAGCACTCATCTCACTCCTTACGTGGATCTACGATGTTACTGGAGCCACCAGCGTTTGTCTTTGCATTTCTGTGTTTTATCTCATACACAGTGATTCCTTATTCTGGGGATGTGGTAGCGCCTCATTTTGAGAAGTTGGGCTTCAGCAGCTGCTTGAGGCACAGCTGTATGCTGAGCTCTTTAGGCAGGTGTAGTGCAATGGCCATTGAATTTATAGTAGTTGTAGAAAAAGTGGGTTTTGTTGAGGTTTGAAGTCATTAGGTCAGAACCACTTCACTTTGGATTGCAGAAAGGGACTTGTTAATGTTTTTATGAAAAAGGGTTTGGACTGCCCTAGAGACATTGCCCAGTCTGTTCCTGCCTCTTGTTTGGGATCAGCTGCCTATATCTCTTTAGGGTGATTTATAAGGACTTTACCTGGACACTAAACAGGGCACAGATGAAGCTCTGTAGCCCTCTGCCATTCCTTGTTGAGTAACTCAGAGTATCTTCATAAGTGCTGAGAGTGCCCAGAGCCGATCCCCAGGTTTCACATGAGGTCCAGCAGAGCTGGAGGGTGCGGAAGGGTTGTATCTTGCAGTTAGATACCTCTCTGTGTTCCCCAGATGTGGTGTTAGATGTTGTGCGGTTGCATGGAATTGGAAACCTCTGTCCTGCAGAAAAATGGTTGTTGCCCATTCTGTAGTTTTGTCTGTGATTGTTTCTTTTCATACTGAACCTTTGAGAAAACAAATAACAGGCTAAGAATGGATAAAATGCCACAACATTTAGGATACAAGTAGCCCCTTATGTCCATTAAATTCCTTGTTTGAGGAAAGCAGATTGATAGAGATCTCTTTCAGATTTTTTTTTTTCCCCAGCAGAAAGATCCTGCTCTATCCAGTTTTCCTTGAGGGTCAGGAATACTAATTTTTTCATTTATCCAAGGAAACTTAGCAAAAATTGAAGTGTAATTCTGAATTGAATTCAGTGAACGTTCCTCATGGTTTTCGCCATTACTCATTCTGCCTCCCCCTTCCTCTCCTTCATTTTGTGTGTGAAACATGTAAGTAATTTTTTTCTTATAGGAAAGAGGCACTTAAGTTCCAGAAAATTCAGCACAGGGCTGTTTGTTGTTGCTGACATGAACAGGAAATGCACTTGTGTGTCTTAGGAGATTAGATCTCCATCTTTGTGTATGACAGGTCTCCATCATGTTTTATTCATCATAAATAAATGAATCATTTTGAGGCTACCACTGTTAAGTTACAGTTACTTTACTGTTTCCTTGAGAACATGGGAAAGATTTCTTTCTTTTTCAGTAGAAAGTAGAAATCTGCCTTTTTTTTGTTTTCCCTTTTTTCCTCAGTATGACATATCACACCAGAGCTAGTGCCATGTGGGCAGGAATGCAGTACAGCTCAGCCTCGGAGCCCCATCTCCATCCTTGAAGATGTGAGCCTATCATTGTAAGTTAGTTTCCCAGCTCTACAGATTCTGGGGCTGAATGGTTTTGAATCTAGAAGCAAAGGGGAAAAACTCCTTCATATTTTCTCAGTGTATTTCAGAATTGCCTTTAGCCTGATGTGGTCTGGGTCTTTCTGCCGTTGTTACCGCCCAGCAGTCCCACCCGCCCCAGCTCGCAGGACTGAGGGTCTGGCAGCTTTGGCCCTCATGCTCCAAAACGGAAACTGAAGTGTGGTTGCCACATCTCTGTTCCACTGCCTGAAGTACTCAGGTGTGGCTGCTGCAGAGCTGCTAGCAGAGGGATTGGCTCAGGGTCTCACAATATTGGGTGAGCCCCCTGCCTTTCTCCCCAGTGCTGTGAGAAACAGCAGGATGGGTTTGTAAGCTGGACCCACACCTGGTGTTTTGATAAGTTCTGTTTATGGTGCATTGGGAAAACATTTTGCAATGGGTGCTGTAGGACTTTAGCCACTCACCCTAGGAGATGGGTGATCGCTGACCCATCGCCCTCTGGGGCTAGGGGATGGAAAACGGGGGTAGAAATTCATAAAGGGGCTTCCTTTGCCTGCTCTTGCTGAGTGTGTGTGTTGCTGCATCTCTCCGCTCCTGGCATAAACAGCAACTCAAATACACACCCGAAATGCAGGATGGCTTAGGAGCTCTGTTCGTGAGTGCTGGGGGCAGTGGCTCGTGCCTCCTAGCAGGAATGGAGACCAAGGTATGGGGCCAGGTGTCTGTGGATGGCACTGTTGTTGCAACACGGGCGCTGGGGACACAAGGCTTCTTTCTTGATTTTACTGGAAGAAAAGGTACATCAGCAATTCAGAAATTAGTGCTTTCTTTTCTTGGCAGGTGGTGTCTTGTGGTGGTGGTGGGTGACCTGGGAAGGAGAGTGGTGGCTTTCAAATCTCCAGTGAGACCAAAGTTTTAACTTGAGAGCTCGGTTTCTAAGCGCAGTCCTTGTGCTGAAGTCGAGGAAATACAGGAAGGTGGTTTGTGTTATGTTTTGGTTGCCTTTTTTTTTTTTGGTCATTGTTGTTGTTTTGTTTTGTGGTTTCTTTTTGTTGGGTTTTTTTTTGCCCAGCACTAAAAGCATTAGGTTTTACTTTGATAATTAACTCTTCTGACAGTTCTCTTTAAGGAAATAGTTGAGCTATTATTGGCAAGATTAGCTGAAAAATGCAAATATGTGGGAGTTTGGTTCCTGGTTCTGTTCTGCTGCGTCTTTCCTGTGACTGTACCTCCGTGAGTCGCAGGCTTTTGCAGACGCTGGTCTGTGCAGGCACGGCATAGCCAGTGGCTTCTGTGCTGCTTGCTTTTAATTGCTCTACAGTGAGCTGCACAATAATAATCTTAAAGACTTGATTTAATAAAATGCTGTGATGGTTTTATTGTGTCTGTTGGGTGATTTCTGAAGTATTCTATTTGCTGTTCTATGTAGGACAGGCTGTGACAAACCCTGCAGCTGGAGACTTACACTGTGGTAGGTGGTGTAGGAAACCAGCAGGATCCTCGTGGAGGAAGACTTGGTGCTAGAGATTTCTTAGGGAGGTGGATTACTCAGAGGGGCTTTTTGGTGAAAGCAGGAAGGTTTTCACATCGCTGTAGTTGTAGCGTGGCAGTTTCCCTGGGCACAGCTGCACGGTTCTGCACGATGTTGGGCTGTCTTCAACCACAGCACTACAGGAGCATCTCTTAGGGGCTTGGAGCACGCTCTCCCAAAAGCCTGCTTCTCTGTTTCACGAATAATCTGCTGTGGCTGTCACTAAAGCCAGCAGCAAGATTGCTTTGTGTGCAGTGTTTGTTTCTTCAGAGCTAAATTTGCTCATGCTGTGCGATAAAAACACCTAGTTGAAGGCAGCCAGCAGTGATGGTTCCTACTTGCGTAGCCCTTTTCCTGTCCAAGCTCCCAAGGAGAGTGTGGGCTGCCCTGCTCTGGCTGACGTAACACAGCAGCCCAGTCGCTGTTACACTGAACCTGTCTGTAATTCCAATAGGAACCTTCAGCTTTATTTCCCCCTTACATGGGCCTTTGCTTATGGAGAAGCGCTGCCTGCGCAGCCTGTGCCGGCTCTCCGCGGCTCCCAGGGACACGGGCAGCTGCGAGCAGCTGGAACGGCTCGGTCTGGGGCCAGCCCTTTCCTGGGCCATGCCGGTGCAGCGAGGCTCGGGCTGCTGAGGAAGACACCTCTCCAAGCCCACGGAGCTGGTGGGCTGTGCCCTCCCTGGCTGCTGAAGACCCACCACAGCTGAGGGTTTTCCTCTTTCCCATGGTGCACGTTTGTTGGCACCTATGAAACCATTCCCTTGGGAGGTGGTGTATCTTCTGTGTTGGAGTTTTTTTGGTGGGGCTTTTTTTTTTTTTGTTTGGTTGGGTTTTTTTGGTATTTTTTTCCTTGCCAGATTATATGTTAAATACATACGTATGGATGTGGGCAGTGCAGAACAGAGCATGTATATGCATATGTCAGATGTGTTTTCTTACTATTTTTGACGGTATGTTTTCTCTGACTGAAATAACAAGTTTTGTATGCCTCTGTCTCCACTGCTACTGCTCTGCTGTGCATACGTTTTTAGATTTTAAAGCTAGCAAGCAGCCTTAGAACCTCTAGTCTGCTTGCTTGTATCACACAGTCATGGAATTTCATCCAGTTATTTCTAACTTCATTAACATGTAACTATTCAAAATGCCTCTGGTCCTCTTTAAAGAATTCTAGATAATCTTTCTCCTTCCCTCTTATTTGCTTTCTTACCTCTCACATTCAGTAAGTTTATTTTCCGGTTAAAATTTTTGCTTTTTATGTCAGATCTCCTTTTTTTTTCTAATTGTGATTTTTCATTCAATATGAATTTCTCTCCGATTTTCTATACACTAATTGTGATTTTTCATTCAATATGACTTTCTCTCTGATTTTGTATACACTCTCCGATGGGATTGTTTATGGATCAGGAGAAAGGTTTTAGCATTGTTCCCTTACATAAACTCCCAACTGCTAATGCTGCTGCTCCCGGTAGTTAATGGCTGCTTGGCTGAAATACGTGACTCCGGCTTTGCTTGATCACCTAATTGTGCTTAAAGTATAGGAAGGAATTCATATCTAGGGCACGTAAATGTTACCTTGAAATCCCGAGCAAAAAAAAAAACCGCTGACCTAAATGGGCAGCTCACGCTTCCAAGCCCTGTTATAAGAGCGATGGCAAACAGGGACTGCCCAGTTAGTCATCCTGAGCTCCCGGGAAAACAAGCAAACAAACAAACAGGCAAATGGAAACCCTGCTGCCAAGCGGTGCTGGGCTGTGCAGGTGCGTGCGGCCTCCGGCCGCGTCCCTGGACGCGCTGCGCGGGGCTCCCGCGGGATCCCCGTGCTCAGGTGGTTCCCGAAGTGGCTCGTCCTGCTCGTGCCGTGCAGCTCTGCGGTAGGGCAGTGTCCAGCACCGGCTGGTTCCTGTGCCTGGCACTCCCTGCGCTCCTGAGGTGAGGAGCACCCTGCCCGTGCGCGGCGGCTGCGAGCGCCCGAGCGACGGCAGGCAGGGGCTGTCGGCCCCTGGCCCAGCTGGGTGCTCCTCAGCACCACAGAGATGCCAGCTGCTGCCTGAACTGCCGGCCCGGCCCGTGCCCGTTGGAAGGTGGCCCGGCACTTGGCCATGCTGGTTCATGGGGGGCTCTGGATGGAACTGCTGGGCACTCTTATCGGTAGAGCCCTGCTGAAGGCAGGCACGGAGAGGGGAGGCAGGGGCTGGGCCAGCCAGCAGCCAGGCGAAGCCTCCCAAGAGCCAGGTCAGTACCAGCCTTACTAACATTTGGCATTCAGTTTTCCGAGGACTTTGCCCCGAGCAGAGCCCGCAGCCCCAACAGGTCGCTGTGCTGCAGGATTGGTGCCCGTCGCTGGCTGTGCGCAGCGGGCTCTCCCGGGCTGCCTCCCCTCGGACTGCGCGGGGAGAGAAGGGTGCAGCCCGCAGACACCGCCTGCGCCACGCTGCACTCCTGGGGCTGTGCTCTGAAAGTGTGCCCGTCTGGGAAATGACACGTCCCAGTCTCTGTTCTCCAAGACAGGAGACTCTGGGATTATTTGAATAATCTTGTCTGGACCAAAGCGTTAGTAATTTTGGTCAAAGTTTTATTTGAATGCTGTGTTTTGTAGAGGGCAATTGTACAAATAGTTGGTTGTTAGCAGAGAGTGTAATAAATGCTACTGAACAGCTGCTGAGAGCTCTGGGCTGTTTGGTGCTTTTGTTGTGTTTTGATATCTGTATGAAACATGCCCTGTCAGTTTGGGTCTGGGTTGGGACCCGTGACCAAGTGGCAGAGTGCTCTGTATCTAGTTACCCACTCCCCTGCAGCGTTCAGCTTTGTGAAACGTCTTCCAGGGTGGCAGATGTTTACAGGTCCGAAAGTAGGAAGCATTTCACTTCAGTTATTCTCATAGGTGCTGAGTCTTGCTGGGAGTGAGAGTGGAAGGGATGCGCATGAAACGAATCCACATGGGCAGCAGGGGCACTGACGTTTTATTCTAACCTTCCTCGAGTGGGAACAGAAGAAGGTGTTTGCGCGTTACTCTGGGTGTAACGATGTAGTGCTGTATGTAGCTGAGGGGGCTGGCTTTTAAAAAGGCCTTTTCTTTAGCCAGTCGTTTCATTCTCCGTTTGCAGCTCAGGATATTAGTGACTATCGAAGTCAAAGCTGAAGATATTACCTCTCATAAATTTGATGTGTAGGCTTAAAAATTGCTGTATATTAAGTGAAGCCTTTGCTAAAATGTTTTTAAAAGTACATTTTTCCAGTGTAATCAACCATTGTGTATCCTGTTATTTCACTTAGAGGGTATGGAAAAGACTAATTCCCATACTGCTCTGTAATCCTGATCCTCAGCTTCAGACCTGGAGGTAAATCTGAAGAAATTGTCTCACAGCAGGTACCGTGGTAAGCTGCTGGCAGCCTTTGGAATGACTGAGTGGCAGTCACAGTTTGCAGCCAGGGCTTAGTCTCTAAGAACACGTGAGACTCCGGATCCAGAGCTAAGTCAGGTCCGAGCGACCGTGCGGCAGCTCAGAGCACAGGGAGGTCAGGCTTTTCGCACAGGAAACTGGGAGATGTAAATAAGGTTGCCATGGGTCAGTGCTGTTTTTGAATACAGTTAATTTCCCCACCAAGCTGTCCAGAAGAGTTAACTGAGAGGTTTTGGAACATTCTTCTCAGTACCTGGCCAGCCCAGTAAATTGTGAGATTGCATCAGTTTCCATTAAAACCAAAGCAAAATGACTTTCACATCAAAACTAATGAAACACACCTCGGGTGTATAGCTAACAATTCAAAACCCTAGGAGGGACAATCCAATTAGATTTTTTTTTTTTTTTTTTTTTAAACCTTCCTAGTTTGAAGACCCTAAACTTAGGATTTTGGGGGTTAGCTTGTCATTGCTAGGTTCTCAAAATGGTAAATTCCTTGGATGGGTAACTTTACGGTTACTCTTTCTGCGTGTACCGATGTCTGTCTCATTCCAGACAAGCACGTTTCTAGACTGAACTGGAAGATACTGGAACTTGGTTCTTTCAATGTCTGAATACAACTCAATTATCAGTCAAATATCTTAATATATTAATAAGATTATCTTTGTTTAGTTTATGGTGCATCTTCAGAGGGAAGTTCATTGTGTGAACGGCAGTAAGAGGATGTCTCTGATCCCTCAGTTCTTTCATACCAAAGAGTCATCTGGGAGCGTGCCTTAAAATAGTTTATTCTCTGTGAAACAGCCATAGCTCTGTTTCAGTGATGCGAACATTTGCATTTCAGGATTTTTACATTTTGGACTCTTTAATCCAAACACTGCTTCCTAAAGCCTGCTCTGCAGAGGCTTTAAGTCTAATAGAAAATTTCACTTTAGCTATCATTTATCACTTCGAAGCCTTTGGGGAAAAAATGTCACACCGTTTCCTTGCCAAGTACAGTGGCTTCAGTGAAGAGGAAACGCTCCCTTGGGACGGTTATGAAAGATATTTATTACTCTTGAAAATGAACTTTTAAATATTTCAGAGAGTTGCTGACAGGAGTGAGTGTGTCTCTTAGATACCTTGCCATCACCTGGAAAATACGGCACTCCCTGAGGCCCTCCCACCTTAGAGTGTCTTCTAGTGGGGTTCAGTGCAGCAGAGGACTGGATTCTTTGGCTCCCTGGTTTTTGCTCACACGCGATGGAAGAGCTGGTGGCTGGTTGTCTGCTCCCCGTCACGGGCTGCCTCCAGCCTCACGGGGTAATTACCAGGGATCGCTGAACCCCGCAGTACCAGCTTTCCACTGACGCGTGAGCGAGGGAGCGCGTAAGAAGGCGTGCCTTGCCGCGCCCGCCTGGTGCGCATCTCGGTGCCGGGATGAGGAAACAAGGCCTAGGATTGGAGGTCTAGCCCCAGGCCTGGCTGTGCCTGCAGCGCTGGGCGTTCGGCGTCCCGCCCTGCCCTGCTGTGGCAGCGCTGCTGGGAGGGTTTCTGAGGTGGAGCATCTTTCAGCTCCCTGTTGTCAGGCTGGGTGTGAGGGAGCTGTGATGCCTACACGTGCAGAACGCGTACTCTGTAACTGACCTCCAGCTTTAGGCTCGGACGGGGAACTGGCTGCAGTTGCCTTTTGCTTTAACGAAGCCTCTCTTAGCGTGCAGCCCAGCTGGGGAGACTGACCAGTTCCTGCTTTAACAAGAAACCCTGTCATTTCTTCTGGCCTTTGCTGAACGGTCTCTGTTCGGGCAGCAGCTCAGGCCCCTGTGTTGGCTAGATACCGTGCTCTCTGCTGCACCTCTGAGCCATATCTCAATGGAGAACAAGAAAAATGAGGCTCAAGCAGATAGATTTATTTAACCCGAAGGCATCACAGTGTAGCACAAACTTACAGGACACACCACCTTGATTTTTTTCTTTTCTCTAGGTGTTTGTTTTCTGCTTCCAGTAGGCATAGCTTGCACTGGCTAGAGACTTTCAGTGAGCCCTTCTGCAGATGAGTTTGTCTTCTGAGGATCTGTAAGTTAGTTGTAGATGGGAGAATTCCAGGTGCCTCAGCCAGTGTGTGCTGCTGCTCACCTCCCGATGCCGAATTTCATCCACTGTCAGCCCTGCAGCTCGCATCAACCCGGGCACTCAGGGTGGTAAGGAGCTCAGTCATTTGCAACTCCCAGGGTGCTTTTCCTTTTCTTGAAAGAGCTCTGTGAAACGGAGCTGAAAAGCTTCTATCAGAGGAAATAAACACTTCCAAGCGACTTCTGAGCATATAATCAACCTGTGTAGTATTATGACTGTATTTATGATGCCTGCTTCTTTCAGTTATTTGTAATAATGATTTGTTTCTTTGATCTTTATGTGCCTCCTAGAATAACTCCATGTGATTGAGATCTCTGATGGTTCTTGTATTGCAAATAACCTTAAAACACTGGGTAGACCTGAGCTAATAGAGGGCGTCGGAGAGTAGGCACGAGGCTTTGTCTTTGCTGTGGGAGTTTTCAAAGGCTCTGTGGTTCCTGCAGGCTTCTGAAGTGATTCCACTGTGTCACACTTATGAATGGGGTGCAGAGGCTTCTGCGGCAGGGGGAAGGGGTTTGCTTCCTTAATGAGAATGTTTTCAAAGAAAAATTACATTTCCTTGTCACATGAAAGAAAGTAATGTGTACACAAATGCTAGCCATTATTTGGGAAATGGCTCAAACTCAAAAATTCTGGCTGGAAACCATTAGGAAGAAAAATGCTCTCCGCCATCAATTAATGCATTGTTTTTCTTTTCCTTTCATGTTGCTTAGCAGGCCAAGAGATAAGGGGCCAGCTGTAATCCATCTTGTCAGATCAGTTAAGACACTTTGTGTTATACTGGTCATCTGGAAGATGAAAACTCCATTTCACTCCGAGTTTGATTCTTTAGATCATGTTTTTCAAATTATCTTTGCTTTTACATAATATTCTTGTATTGATTGAGTGTTCTTATCCAAAACGATATAATATAGTGCTGCCTTTTACACCATCTAGTGTTGAAGAAAATGTGCTAATACATGTTTGGTGTGATGCTTAAAACCAGTGAAGTAGATTCTTGTGTTTAATTGCCCTCTTTCTGTTGAGAACTGCGTCTTCATCACTGACTCTGGTTACAGAGGGTGGGTTTCGGCAGGAGACACCCAGCTCTCCTTGAAGCCAGCCAGATCAGTCACTCCCAGCACTGCAGCCCAGGGGGAGGGAAGCCAGCACTGGATGCTCTGCAAGGCATCCGATCACAGAATCGTCACGGTTGGAAGAGACCTCGTAAGATCACAGCGTCCAACCATCAACACCTGACCATCCCACTAGAGCGTGTCCTGGTGAAATTCATAGGGACAGTTTGAGATACTGGTGCCCTTGGCCAGGGAACACACTGTGTTGTTCTCATGGCCTTCAGCAGAAGGGCTAATGAAGGCTTTGGGAAACAATGGTAGGACTTGATCTAGTGGGAGATGCCCCTGCCCATGGCAGGGGAGTTGGACCTAGATGATCTTTAAGGTCCTTTCCAACCCTGACAATTCTATGATTCTATGACTTGGCAGTAACACCTTCACCTTTTGCATCTCATCTGTCATAGCCCAGTACACCCTGGCGCTCCTGTGGCCTGATTCTGCAAGCTACACCACTGGCTAGCCAGCTGAAATGCTGGTCTTCCTGACTCTAGTACCTCTGGTGCTCAGCTCATCGGGTCCAAAGGGAGGGAAACACGGGCTGAACGTGGCTTGGGAGGGAAACACGGGCTGAACGTGAGTTTCGCACCTTCATCTGCTGTATCTGAGGTCCCTGTGTATGTGGCTTCCCTGTCTGTCCTTCACTCCGGGCGCTCCAGAAAATGATGGCAGAAGTTAGGGTTAAAACCAGACTTGCTGGAAGCTATTCCAGTAATTAGCTTTTGTAGACACCTCTGGCCACAGGATAGGGGTGAGAGACCTGGGAGGGATCCAGGACTGCGTGTGCAAGCTGCTGAGGAGACCGATGCCCTCAGATCACTCGTCTTGCTCTCTTCACATCTGTATTGTATTGAAACAATAGAATCCAATCAAGTCACGCATTTGAGTGCATGTCTGACCTTTACTATGTCCAGCGAAGTGCTTTGGGGTGCAGGAGGGCGCAGGGGGGATTTGGGTCTGTCCTTTTGAGGAGTTGCGGTCTGCGCAGGCGGCTTTGCGTGCCGCTGCTGGACGGCGGGGTGGCCCTGCTCGGCGCAGCCTGCGGGCCCTGTTCACGGAGGCCTGGCGAATGGCCGTTCGCTTTTACATCCCTCAGACATGTATCTACAGCGTGTTTCCCAGGGTTAAACTCATTGGGTTTCTGATGGTACCAGGGGGGTTGCAGCTGCTTTTCCCTGGACACAGGAGATCACCCACTGTCTGAGATTGCACTGTCCCTGCTGGATCCCTGACAGATTGGGGTCTGTAGTCGGGGAGAAGCTCACTTGTGGAGACCCTGGACCGTTAGAGCTGGTTCTGCTCTCCAGCAGCTCTACAGTAGACTGGCAAAGACACCTGAACGTGAAAGAGCTGGAGACCCCAGCCTGGCACACGCTGTGATGCTGGGATCTGTTGGTGCACAAAAGCGCTGCGGCTGCCCTGGCCGCTCTGTCCCAGCTAGCCCAGGGGCCCCGGCCAGCACCGCTGGATCTGTTCCGCTCCAAAATGGGCTGCTCACATCCCAGCTGAGGGTGGGCAGAGCTGCTCCAGAGCTGGGCCAGAGCCCGGCTTGGGAGAGTGCTGCTCGGCCTGGGGCCAGACGCTGCCAGAGACCGTCTCCTATGGGGAGACTGCAGATGATTGGGTTCCTGCTCCCAGGAACATTCCCTGGCACTGCTTAATGTGCCAGGGTAGATGGAGCCTCTGATCCTCAAAGAGTGATTTTATTAATATAAATCTTACGTAGGAGGACAGCTCTCATTTATGAAATAGGTTCAGTCTTGTGTGGGAAGCTGAGGAGAGGAGGAAGATGAGAAGAGGCATTTAACCCCTTGATTGCTGACAGGCTTTCATTATTCAAAGAGGAGGCTGAATAAGTTCTTGCTAAGTCACATCAGGGAAAAGTTTGCATAGGTCATTCATCAGCTGGGACACACAGCGACTGTTCTGCTGCCTCTGAAGCGGATGTTCAATGGTTTGGTTGGTTCTCTGTAGTCTGGGAAGAAATGCACTTTGTCCTTCTGTGTATGACCAGATTTTTTCAACTCAAATTTTAAATGTTAATTTGAAAATAACTCGTCCTTTTCTGTCAAGGATGCTCTTATTTGGTTTTACATTATTATCCCACAGGCATAGGGTAGGTACAGGACACAGCCCGCTGCAGTTCTGTTGTTCTTTAGACAAAGATGCCCCCATGTTTCTTCCAACGCTGAAGTTGTCATATACAACTCGGAAAACAAAAACCAGTAAGGGCTGTTTATATGATTCCTGAGTAATTGGAAATGACAGACACAAACTCTATCTCCCCTCTCAGTCCAGCAACCTGGGAGTAGTTTTTTATTCCTTCTGCTTTACTTGGGCTTTATGGTATCAGTTTTTAGGAATAAGTTAAATAAAAAGCCTGTTCTGTTTGCTTTTAGACACACAGTCAGAGTGTCTGAGAGCAAACTTAGAACTGAGAGCAGGCATAATAGTCTTGGATCCCCTTTGCGAAGTATTTTAGCTATTGCTGTACTTCATTCCAGTCTAAACAATTACATAATTTCATTAATATCTATGGACTTGCTTGGATAGTGCGAGTAAATTGTTTAGTATTGGGTTTTGAAGTGATGAGGTTTTTCTTGTGTATATGTATCAGGGAGTCATTTGTTGAATGCCTTCATTTCTCTTTTTCTCCCTCTTCACTGAGTATATGAATTGTATCTAAGGCTGTATAATGTCTCGTGGTGAACCCATTTTAGTACCTTTCTCTCTTTGACTTCTGCCTTCTCCGGTTGTCTGAAGCGAGGCCACAGTCAGCATGTGTTTGCACCACACGAACCCCACGGCTGAGATTTGGGCACAAAGGAGGCTTCCTTAGCGGAAACTTGTTCAAAGAGAAGCTGACTAACTTCTTAGCAGATGTAGCTAATGATGCTGTTCATTTGAATTCTGTTTCAGAATAAATATAGTGTGGTTTAATTTGTGGCTGGCAGGTTTCTTCCTTTGTAAGTCGCATCTTCTGAGATTATTTACATGATGTTTTCTTTTTTTTTCTTCCCCTCTCATCATCATTTTTTTTGGCTACAATGTGGAGGCAAAATCCTTCAAATAGATAATACCTCCCCCTCCAGCTTCCAAAGGGTAGATCAAAGAACAGAAGAATTAACAGCTCCACAGAGCTGAAAACCATCAGAACCAGACAAGCCCTGGAAGTTCAGTTTCCTGCCTTGGAGGATACTTTCTTTGCATTCTGCAGTTGTGGAGGATTTCTTGTCCTGTTCCTTGCCATGTTTCCTAAAGGCTTATAATATGTGGCTGTGTGTCTAGGAAAAGAGCTTGACGATACATCCAAACAACGTTATGGCACTGTAAATTAGATTTCTTGGGGTGGTTTCTGTTTTGTTTTTGTTTCTTTGTTTTTTTTTAACTAGAAAAGGAAGAAGATTTCAAGCACTTGTGTTTAATTGAGAGAGCATTTTGTATCTAGTAGAGATATTGTAATTGAATGTCTTTTCATATAATGGAGAGAAGAGTCTGCCAGATTATTTCATGTTTCACAGAAAATGTTGTTACATCAGTGTTATGCATTTCATCTCAAACTGCTGGCAGATATGTGCCAAAATATTTTAACAAAGCAGCTTAATAAACATACCCTTCCAGTATTAAAAAGTGAAATCAACCTTTGATGCTCTTGTGTGAATGTACCAAAACATAGTATTTAGTTCCATTAACCAGTTTATTTTCCGAGAAAACTGCACTCATTTTGTTCTGTTTATAAGTGTCAAGGTTAAAAATAATTCTTAGCAATTCATGAAATTTTCTGTTTTGGGTGCAAGTTGCTGAGCATGTAAAGATAATTTCTATTCTTGTGCAGTATATGTCAGTCAGAAGATTCCCAAATTTGTAGATCTTGCAAATTAACATGCAGTTGTTTTAATTGGGAGCATACAAACCTGCCTGAGTGTTGGGCAGCTCAAGGTCACAGATTCTGAACAGGGTCATATTTGAGATTGATTATCCGGTTTTGAAGCGGGTTGAAAACCAAGCGTGCAAGTTAGAAATGTCAGCAAAGCATTCCTCTGAAACTCGGAAGAATAGAAGAAATTGCGTTTGCAGAATTAGCTCTTTTCTGATGCGTTTTGAAACCATTGGATTGGCCTCACAGTGGTGCTTTTTGTGAGAAGGTAAACTCGTTTTGTTTATGTCTTGTCTGTACCATTAAGAATCAGTTTTAGGCTTTAGTGTAGAGCAAATTTCTGTGGAGAGATTTCTGTCAAGAAAAGGAAATCATTGTGGTTAATACGTGGTACGTGCTGGCAGAGGCTGATGTGCTATTAGCAGGCAGTGCGTTTGAAAGGCTTTCCGTTGGCGTGTGCTGCTGCTTTCAGGCAGTCGCTGGCCTCACAGTAATGACTTTTACAGGTAATAGCAATAACATTTTTTTGCGCTGCATTTTCTTTCATGATTGCAGTATGAAATAGCTTCAGAGTTCCAGTAGTACTGCATTTTTGGCATGCCGGCGTCATTTTGAAGTGATATGTTAGGTACATTATTCCTAACAAAAATGCCAGTAAAACCTGCACACGTACGGTGTTGAACAGAGTGGGATTCTCCTGAAAGTCGGAGCTGCAACCCTGAAATAGAATAGAAAGCTTAATCAGAGCTTAAATGGCAATATAATGGTTTCTGCTATTCACAGAGGTGCTAAATGGCAGCTGTTAGATTCAGAGGTTCTTCAAGGTGTAACTGGAAAAAAAAGCAACACAATTTCTTTTAATTTTTTTTTAAGTGAAGTTGGATGAAGTCATAAAATAAACAATTTACTGTTAATGACTTCCATTGGAAGCAGCCAAGAGATGAAAAAGTAATTTTTCTCAGATCAGCTTTCAGGGGAGAGATAATGTCAAACAAAAAGCTTGTAATATAATGAGTGTTGTCAAGGGGATGGGAGAGCTGTCCACGGGATGCTGCTGCCTTCCCGTCAGGGACCGCGGTTTGCCATGGGATGCTGGGGCAGGGCAGGGAGGTACCACCGGCCACAAAGTGCAAGATCCTCCGAAGAGGAGAGGCTAAGGAACATGGCAGAAATATTCCAGTGGAATCTTCAGTGTCGTTCCTTTAAAGGTAGCTCCTCCCCGGGTGCTGGTGGTTGAACGTGGCCTTTCAGGCCATCCTCCAGCTCTGCTGCTCTCTGCCTGCAGCCAAAGCTGGCTGGGCGGCCAGGTCTAACAGGTTTGGGGTGGGAGTTTCTGCTGCTGGTGCCTAGGTGCTATGTGTCAGGACAACTCCATGCCTTTAGTAGTTGTGCAGTAATTTGTTTTTCTGAATTCAGGTATTTTCAGATAGGCAATTACCTTTTCTTTAGATTTGGGTGTGCTGCTTGGGGCATAGAGAGGTTGGAGGAGAGGCTGACTTTTTTTTTACCTTTTATTTTTCTCTCTCACAGAATGACAGAGGAAAGAGAATGATTTTATTTTTACAGAAAATGGTATTCACTTACACTCCTAAAGCCTAAGGGAAAAGAGAAAATCAAATGTTTTGGGAACTGGCAAGTCTCATTTCAACAACAGCTTCCTTTGTCTTGTTTTCATATATGTTGTTTGGTTGGGTTTTTCTTTTAGGGAGCGTAGTTCACTCTCCTCCTTTGTATGTGGATTTCTCTGGTAATTACGAGAGCCTGTCTGTTTGAATTTATCACGTTTTTGGCAACCGATCTTCATCTGCAGACACTGTCTGTAAAGCAGGGACGGTCTGCGATTCATGAAGCGTGAGGAGGGAACTAAGGGTCTTCTGCTTCTGAGCCCAGACCCGGATGCTTCATGGAGCGGGAGAGCCATCTCCATATGCCAGGGAACGCTGCTCTCCTCAGCCACTAATTGCTGTGTTACTGCCTTGGTTGGATTTCCACTGTAATATAAATGTGTACTGATAGCAGACACTCTCGGTCCAGCTATCAAACCCCATAACTCTAAAGGCATCCTCCTTCCCCAGTCCTTCCCCTTCTCTTCACCCCAGGCTTTGTTCACGAGGCTAACACCACTGTTCAGAACAGAATTTAAAGAAGAAACCAACATTATAAGAGGAAAATGGCAATTGCTCGGTCTACCAAGAGAAACCTGTGCCGAGCTGTGCCATGGTGGGTACCTCTGTCTCCTCTCTGCCTGCCCAGTGGAGAGGGAGAGGGAGAGGGAGGCTCCTTGCCCTCCCCCGGGTACCGAATTAGAGCTTCGGTCTCCGGTGCAGGGCCGAGCGTGCGTTATCGCTGTATGAAGTCTGGGCAGGCTTCTGCTTGCAAGACATCCCAGGTTGCAGTATGTGTAAAGAACAGGGATACCTCTGCCACAGCTCATTTCATCTTTCTCCTCCTTCAGTTTCAATTCAGTTTCAATTTTGGAATGAATTAGGGAATTAAAAGAAAAAAAGTCACTGTAGGTTTTCCTGTAGCTTTCTGCCACAGCAATAGAAATAAGAGAAATGGGTGAAATCACAAGTGTAGCAGCTTGGTGCTCTGCCTCCCTAGCCCTTTCCGCTGCTCTGGTTATGAAATAAGTAGCCCAGCAGGAAAGGGAGAGATTTGGGATAGTTTGATTTCTTTTTCTTTTTGAAAAGCTGTTTTCCTCTGTGCCTTATCATGATCTGCTGTGTCAAAATACTGTTGGAAAGTACTGCTTTGAAAAAGAATTGGAGCTATACTTAGAAGAAACCCATTCAAGGGTTTTTCCCAGCATTTTAATTTTATTCATGTACTTCATGTAAAATTCTGCTGTCTCAGGATGTTAGCTGTATTGTTCTTGCCAACTGAAATACATGGCCTGACAACAGGAATTACTAAAACGCAGATGACCGCAGATAGCTCCTGAAGTTCTGTGAGCAGATCACGTTCCAGTTTGAAATGCACGGTACTGCAGCCATCACGTTGGTTTTCTTCACGTGAAGGATTGCAAGCTCTTGTGGTCTTTTCCAGGGAGATGCTGTTCAGTGAAGCTGAGTGGGGCTGCCAGTTAAGTAAAAACCAATCTGTTGACATCTGCTAATGGGTGAAAGCAACTCTGGCTGTAGTTATTAGGGCTGCAGTGATCTGAGGCTTATCTTCCTCTGATAAATATTTGTAAACAAATAAGAACTTTTTCTTGAGGTCCTTAGCAGGTCTCATTTCTATAGTTCGGAAAGCAGATCAGATTAGGCTTAGAAAATGCAAACACGGGTCTTCCTCGGCTGCATTGTGCTGCATGTAGTTAGAAATGCAGCGGGTGTTGATTTGAAGGTAAACTAAGTGGTTGTCAGGTTATCATGAGATGTCCAAAGTGGCATTTTGGTTAAAGAAAGGGGTTTTGGTGAATGTTGTGTGCTTCCTTAGAAACAGAAAGAAAATCAGAACCATTTTAGTGGTTTTAATAATTCTGGAGGGTGTTGCGTTATGTAGAGATAGGGGTAATAAAACTAATGGAAATACCTTTGGAAGCTGTAGCAGAGCTTCCTTTAATTTTGGCTACCCCTAAATTTCCATCAGTGACAGCTTCCAGTGTGAAAATGGCTTCCAAAACTGTTCAAGCTAGTTCTGAAATAAGGAGCTAGGAGGAATTTCATTTTGCTCATTAAACCTATACTTTTTTTACCGTATCAGTGACCCAGGACAGGGTTTACCTTTTTATTTGTCTTTCCCTATGAAAGTATGCCCCAATTTCTGCCAAGCTTTTAAACCCCTGAAGGGGTACCTTTCTGGGAGGCAGTACCCAGGCTGCTGGAAGCAAGTCGGGACTGTGTGGATAAAGTAGGAGATTGGGGGTGGGAAGGACAGACGGAATCTGCCCGGAGAAAAAAGCCTCGGCCAGGACGTGAGCCTGTCCTGCTCCTGGGTTTGCAGCCACGCCAGGCAGGCTCGGCTTTACCGTGAGTCCTGGGAAGCTGCAGATGAATATACAGAGTTAAACCGGGGAAAAATCCCTTTATGAAGTGTCTTGGCCTCTTTCCCTCAGCTCTCTGTAAGACACAGCCTCGCTCCGTTGCTTTTCTGGCCCCTGAGCTGAGCCAAGGGGACCCAGCACCCTGTCAGGATCCAGCCTGCCTTCCCCTGCTCGGCAGAAGTCACCTTCCTGCCTCGGTTATGAAATGCATTCCAGTCTAACTGTTAGAGGGAGGGAATGCCGAGCTTTGGGACTGTTCCATTAGCTGGGTATTGATCAGCTCTCGCCAGGAAGCCCTTTGTGAGCCCGGTGGGGTGTTACAGGGGAGCACTGGAAAGCAGCTGCACCCCTTCTGGTTGGATACTCGTATGGACTCTTTAAAGCTGCTGGTGTTGGGGAGTCAGTGCAGGAAAGATCTCCATATCAGGCGAGCACGAGCAAGGAATTTGGGGGTAAAGAACTCTTTGGTGACCTTCACCGGGGGGGCTTTCAGAGACAGCACATGTTTTGATAGGAGCTCTTCACTTCTATAGCTGGCCTCTTACACGTGGGATGCTTTGTACCCCATTAAAAAACCCGTATCCCGAAGAAGATCAGTGGCACCCGATTCCATAAGTACTACATGTTCCTCAGTTTGAGCCTGCCAGGTCACACGGCCCTCCTCCCGCTACAGAATCCCTGCTCGCTCTTTAACCTTGGTCGTCCCGTTGCGGTGCTCCGGCGAGCGCGTGCCTTGCGGGGCCAGCTCGGCGTGCCGGGGCCGCAGCCGGCGACCAGGGGACCCGCTTGGTTCTAAAGCCTTCGGCCATCGCGCAGTTTTAATAGGCAGTTATTCCCATTCAGACACTGCAACTATTAATCTTGGCTGCAATACAATCTGACTTTTGGTTAACGGTAAGAAAAGCTACTTTTTAGAGATACCTTTAGTTAAAGGGATCTGATTCTGTTTCCTGCATAGGTACAAGGTCTGATTAGGGTCCTCTTACTATACATTTTATGGCCTTTGCTGTTTTCTGAAATGATAAAAGATCATCAGAATAAAGTTTTGCCATTGTGAGGTGGAAAAAGTTCACTTTTTAAGTGTATTTTTCTAAGTTGCTTTCTGTGCACAAGATAGTGAAACAGCCACATGGGACATCTGCTTCATCGCTGATCTTTCAGTGTCTGCAGCACTAGGCTCGAATTATACTGCACTCTAGCATTTTGAATTGCTTGTTTGTGTGCTTTAGGAAGAAGTTTAAATCATACTTAGAGTATATTTTGTAAGCTCCTGCCTTCCTAGAATGCCACTGCACAGGGAACCTGAACCGCTGCGAGGGTGCGGAAGGCAGGAGACACATTCCTGTGTGGCCACCAGGGGAAAGACATGCTGGTAGGTGTGATGGGGGAAGAGAGGGGAAAGGATGGACAGTGATACTGCTGTCGTGTAGAGCAGCATGGCATGCTGCCTCTCGGATGATTTTTTCCTCGCTGTGTATATATGCTGTTCCTTTTGGTTTTCAGCTGTCACCGAACATCTGCAGCCCGCTGTCAGGCGGAGGGTTGTGTCTCTGTATGGACACAACAATTGCAGCAGTCAGACCTTTGGGATTTAGATGGGAAGGGGCAAATACAGCAGCTGGGTGCTCTTTAACCTCACAGTCCATATATTCAGTGAAACACGGGTTTATAGTTGAAGATTCTAGCCCAGTTTCAGACACTCTTTTGAGGAGGCCAGGATGCCAGGGCACCTTTGGACTTGCAGGTGAAGCCCTGCTCTTACTGCCTTTTTCCTATGTGACTGAGGATGCCATCATTTCTGGGAACAGCAGCTGACTGAATATCCAGATGACTTTTTCTGTGATTTTGTGACTACTTCGACCATATGGTGGAAACATTACTTGAAAGAGGGACAGAGTTGGTGGAGAAAAAAGAAATGCTCCAACATCCCTATCCAAAATAGTATCTTGGCAGAGCATGACAAGGAGGATGTTCAAATTCTTCTTTCTTTTCAAGAAGCTATTAATGTCGATCATGATAGACAGAGAGTCTCATCTGGTGTTTTACATCCTGTTGGGTTTCCTTCACTGCTGCTCATTCCTACTCTCCGACTCTTCTGAAGGAAGACCATGGAAAAGGCTGAAGCTGAACAGTGTATCTCACAATGTCACTCCTGAATCATCCTCACTGAAAGAAGAAGTTTGCAGTGTGTGGGTTACCTTCACCACTGACCTGAAGCCCAGACACCAACCAGCAGTGCTAAGTGGGCACAGAGGACTTCCACAGAGGTAGCCAGGAACACTGACTGTCCATAACACGTACAGGGCAGGTGGTAGCGACAGGGGATGAAGGCAAGCTGACCAACCAGCCATTTTCTAGAGCAGGGAGGCAGTGGTTAAGAGCGGCCCGTTGCCCTGGCAGACAGGATCTCATCCCTCCTCACCGACACAAGGGTGGCTGTGCCCCTCCATCGGTTCTTGCCCGCCTCAGGCACCAAGCCGGGATGGTTGCCCGCTGCTCACAGGACAGAGAGGGGATTCTGAGTGCTGTGAGCATGGCAGCAGAGTTTTTCCCTATGAAACGCTTACTTGCAAACCAAAACTGGGTGAGGGGGTGGAATGGAGGAGTGAAGCTCTGGTGGGAGTCCCGGGGCAGCTAGCCAGTGTCCAGCTTCAGACCACGCTTTGTTTCTCCCTCTGTCGTGGGAGGCACCGCTGAACGGGTCCTCAAAGCTCGGCTGCTTCACCTGTGTGCCGCAGTTGTTTTACGTGTCACGCTGCAACTGCATCGTTTAATAACTAACTGGAATGTTAAGCAGATTATACAGACAGTTGAAAAACACAAAAGGCCTAAAGTCTCAAAATAGCTGTTTTCAATTTTCACTGCTTGAATAGAGTTTCAGAAGGATTTAACCTTTGTTCTTTGATCATGGCACAAAAGAATATATCCATGCAAACGAGGAGGCTGAGGTAATGATTATATGCAAAGATGCCGCTAAGTATATAATTAAAAACTACCCCGTGAGACACCCCCAAATTTTATATCCTAATTTTATTTTACACTGCCATTTAGGGGAGGGATGAATTCACCTCTCCCACGCACTCTTTGCACCTGTTTCCTCTAATGGGCAGATTCACAATCCGTCTTTGTAGGAAGTCTGCTCCATGTTGTTCAGATAATATTATGCAGTATTTGTTAACCTAAATTTTGCCCCCGTCAGATACTTCAGTCTAGACTAATTGGCTGCAGTACTTAGCATTTAAATTATCAGGCAGTGGGGTCTGTGAAAATTGATCTCCCAACGTTTGATACGAATTCTTTGTTATCTGCTTCTTCACCAGAAAAATTGCAGCAATCGTTCTGCAGTGCTTGAAGTGGAGGAAATAAACGTACGCTTACGGTCAACGCTTGTTGACATCAGGAAGAGATTGTCATTTTAAGGCGTTCCTGTTTTATGTGTCGAGATGCCGAAACCAGGAGTTCTCTAACCTCAGAACTGCAAAATATGATGGTGTAACACACACCACATGAAGTTATGTGCCGGTGAAGCGTGAAAGCGTTGGTGAACCAAGGCTGTTCTGCCGTGGTGTTTGTAGGTTCTGTCCTCTCGCCAGGATTTTTGTTCTCCTACTCACAACTTCTACTCTGCTGTATTTTCTTAACCCAACCTGATGTGTCGTTACATTTATGCATCCTGCAGAATAGGGCTTTGATACCCTCTGAGACATCAGGTGTCCACACAAAGACTAATCGTGTCATTTCAGAACATAGCACATGCTAGAAACTCCACGGGCGTTGTTGCGATGAAACGCAGCAGCCACGTCTACTGACAAAGGTGGGAGTCTTGCTTTCGTTCGGATTTTCTTTTTTATAATCCAAAATTTGCTGCATTCTTTTGGAAAAACTTCCCCCGAAGAACATATTTTTCCTATGGAATCTGGCGGAGAGAAAGCACCACTGTGTGCTTGAGGTACTGCTGACATCCGCTGTGGCTCTCCCGGGCAGGAGCACTTCCCAGAGCCGTGGCCATAGCGCTTGCGGTGTCTGCGTTCCCGGTGTCTCCGGCTCACGCACCCAATCTCAGGAAAGGGAGGTCGGAGTGCCAGACACACTTCCCCATCAGCAGCCTCCTCAGTCGTGTCTCGATGGGCGAGTGCTCTGTCAGCTTCACTGTAGTTGCGTAGTTCCACCCGCGAGTGCACCTGTCGGCACTGATGAACTCGGACGTGGAAAGGAGAAATCTGCCTTCTTGTAGTTGTGCCGTTTGGCAGATACTCTGCTGGCTGTAGTCAGAGCAGATTTCCAGGTGGGATTAATCTGAGCCGTGAGCTTTGTATTTGGGAAGGGTGTTCCTCTGAAAGTTTCCGAAGCTTTAGCAGAAAAGCAAAGGGGTGACAGCTCGCGAGCCAGGAGTCACAGAAGGGGAGGACAGGCTGCTGCACTGTCTGCAGTTACCTGGTGGGTAACTCGTTACTGCTTTTCAAGTCAAAGTATCACCAAGGAGCTGTGCTTCTCAGCTAGGTACTGTGAGCTACAAACCCCAGTTTTATATTCAGCCCTCCGTGACTGAGTAAATGTCTTCTTTGTCAGTTCAGTACTTGTAGTGTTTTGTGCCATAACTTAAGCACTTGCATTCCGTTAATGCTGCCGGCAATTAATCTAGGTGGAAGAGCTGCGCTCCATCATTGCTAGATCTCAGATGTCCAATAAAAATGTTTCCGTGCTCCTCATGTGCTGTATTCTCACCCAGCACCAGATCACTGCCAGCAGGACACCGTCGCCACTGGGCTGCCCCACGACGACGAGTGATGTGTCACTAGATCCCATCACATAACGGGCCATCTTCTCACAGGGTGCTGCTTTTCAGGAACACGGTCCCTGTCAGGAGCCAGCTCTGTGCTGACCCTGCAGCTTCTGCAGAGCATGGGGCAGGCTGTGGGACGGATGTGAGGACCAGCTGGGCACTGGGCAAGGAGGCAGGAGCCAAGGCAGGGCATCTGGGGGTCGGGCTCTTCTCCCAGGCAACCACTGACAGGAGGAGAGGCCGTGGCCTGAAGCTGTGCCAGGGGAGGTTTGGATGGATATCAGGAAGCCCTTCCTGACAGAGGGTGACAGCCATTGGAATGGGCTGCCCAGGGAGGTGATGGAGTCACCGTCCCTGGAGGTGTGTAAAGAAAGGCTGGATGTGGTCTGGCTGATGTGGAGGTGTGGACCATGGGCTGGACTTGATCTCAGAGGTGGTTTCCAGCCTCAGTGATTCTGTGATCTCAGCGCTGGTCCCCCAAGGCTCTGGGTGCCTCGTTGCGTACCCGTGTGCTCGGGCTCCGTGGGCTCTGGAGGAAGCTGCAGGACAGGCTTTGGTTTGTGAACACAGAGAGTCGAAGGCAGAGGAGCGCGGGTGTCTCAGGCACCGAGTAGCTGTAATCACAGGTTTGGATTCCTGGCAGCACTGAGTGCACGGGAGGAGCCAGGGCCAGATGGGCAGTCTCCTGGTGCCTACCAGGAATTGTGTCAGTGCATTTTCCCAATACCAATCACCAATTTGTGCAACCTTTTTTTTTTTTTTTCCCCCCTAAATAGAAGCAAATAAAAACCAAATTCACTTGCCTCACAGAGCATCTCTTCATTGCTGTTAAAACAGTGGCACATGGGCAGAAATTGGAACGAGTCCTTAATTTATCTGTGAAGACAACTGTTTATTTCGTGGGGAAGAGGGGGTGTCTTCCCTTGTAAACATTTCAGCTGTCTCCCTAGATGTGCTGCTTTTCTGGCCCACGTCTCTGCAGCGTGTGAGCATCTTGAAAGGAGAATGGAACTGTGGTTGAAATGGAGCCCAGGTAGTAGGGAGTGGGAGGATGCCCTTCACGGCCAGAGAGGGAGGTGCAGAGGCGAGGTGGTGATTTCTAAAAGCTCTGCAGGGTGTTCAAGCAAGAAAAGGGTTCTGAACTACCTTCGATAGCTTTGTACCAGACTCTCCTGGATCTGCTGTGGGAAGGTGGGTTAACCCTGCCCGTTCTCATGGATTAAGTTTTGCCATCCATTTCGGGATGCAGTAGGAATGCCCTTAATTTCATTCAGCTTTATTGACGACACCGGAGGTTTGGGCACGTGCTGTGGAAGGCAGCCTGGGGTGTGGGCCACACCAGTATGCGAACGGACTGCCGGAGAACACGCTCAGCCATATGAGAAGTGAACGTTTCCTTGCTCCACTTGTGTTCTGGTCTCAGCCACACCGTGTAATGCACTGAGATGTTGCTGAACTCATCACTTGTGGGTGCTGAAAAGCTGCTAGCAGAGGGATTTTCCTAGGTTCTCACAATATTTGGTGAGAATCCTGCCTTTCTCACACGTGTTATGAGAAACAGTAGGATAGTTTTGTAAACTAGACCAACACCTGGTATTTGCTGAGTTCTGTTTATGGTACATTGGGAAAATATTTTGAAATAGGTGTTGTAGGACTTTAGCCACTCACCCTAGGAGATGGGTGATCACTGACCCATCGCCCTGTGGGGCTAGGGGATAGAAAATGGGGTTGTAAATTAATAAAGTTGCTTCTTTTGCTTGCTCTTGCTGAATTTCTATGTTGCTGCATCTCTCTGCTCCTGGTGTAAACAGCGACAATCACTTTGATACAAGAAACGCTGTACTAATGTCCGCGCATTCACTTGTACACGGAAACAGTTTTAATCCCATTTTTAAGCTACAGCAGAAAAAGCAGTTGTAGAGTATGTTGTTTGTGGGTTTTAGGGAAGATGGTTTTGCTTTTTTGTCATTACTGAAGACCATTTGTTTGTCTACACAGCAGTGACTGTAATAGAGTATTGACTGAGGTCTCGGCCACAGCAAATGAATCGTTTCCCCTTGTCTAGTGGTGTGTCCTGGTGGGCAGTGCCATCGAGCGGTGGCTGTCCATCGGCGGTTGGACTGAGTATATAGGTGAGCCCTAGCCAGGTGATGGAGGATCCCCTTGATGGAGGCTGCTGCTGTATGCAGCTGTGACGGGGGCAAGCTTCCTGGACTTGCTTGGCACGCAGTCCTTGTGCCAAGTGGCCAGTGCCCGCAGGGGCAGGGGGATTGGCTTTAGTGTACGTCCCTCTGCTCCAGTGGTTTTGGGAGTATCTCACCTCTCTCTCTCTCTTTTTAAGTAAACCAGTAATCCTCAAGGTGGGGAGAAGATTCTGGAAATAGACCTTCAGCATGCTCTGGAAGTCGAGCAGCAAAGGAGGGGGAACTCGAGCGCGTTACGTATCAATCTCCTCATGTGGACGTTGAAGCCAAGATTATTTTTTAATGCTGACAGTAGTGGTATTGCAGCACATAAAAAAAACTAATTGCTTTCTTATTAACAATGTTGGGGATATTTTAAAAATTAATTTTCTCAATAAAAAATGTGTAAATGCTCCTTCAGCTTTGGCTATCCCGCCAGTGCTGCTGATCCTGATGGGGTGGCCAAGATACACAGAGCCGTGTGTCACGTGAGCGACCCGTTTGCTGCTGGAAGAATTGACAACAGTGTTAGGAATCAATTTGCAGGGAGGATTTCCTGTGAACATCTAATTGATAGAATTCAACCATTTTAGTGTTCAGAAATAGTAGAGAAGCAAAGTATTTCTGTTGTTTTCCCTGCCTGCCTGCCACTTGTAATTTTTTTTTTTTCACATGTTTTCATACACAGTTTAAATCCTGGGAATAATTTAGGAAAAAATCATGACACCTAGTCCATAAAATGGTTAATTTTTATGGCTCAGAGACTGGCTATGTGGTCAATTGCATAAATAACATGTTAGTTCTCTTTCTTGGTCAGATGATTGTGCTGTAACACCTTCTGGTCCGTGAGTGAGGAAGCTGTAGCCATTAGCTCGACTTTAGCTTTGCGCAAGCGTTTGCATAGAATACCTTTCCATACCAACAGACTGAAGAAGTAAATAGCAGTGTTGCAGAAACCAAAACAAAAATCCCTCACTTCCGTCAAAGATTGTCTTTAATTGTATCTTGAGCAGCGAGTACCAAACTCACTGTTCTCTGATGTTCCATAGAGCTGCTGCCTTTCCTGCTGCGGGTCTGTAGGCTGGACTGTGTAGTTCACTGATGAAGGGCAGCGATCAGATCAGAACCGCAGGCTCAGTCAAGGCTTCTGTTGCACTCTGCTAACAGTCGTGTTCGAGGCTGGCCACAGTCTGCTAGAGGTGCTGTCAGAAATGCCACATCGAGGGAAATAATAACTCCCACAAGGTACTGAATGCACTTGCTACCATGAGCAGTCATTCTTCTTTGCCATAGAACTGACTCTTATCTCCCACTTTGGCTCACCAGAACCCTCTGGTCTTGGTTGGCAAAGCTGTTTCCTTGCCAGTCGGCTCCCACTCCGTATATTTGCACGGGGTTATCCTCTGTGAGATGCAGAACTTCACATTTGTCATTTCTGAACTTGGGGAGGCTTCTGTCAGACCGCTCCTGTAGCCTCTTGGGGTCCCTGCAGCGTGCTGGCCAGCAGCTGGGTACGGTCCACGCTCTTGCTGCGGGTGCAGCGTCCCGCTCTTCGGGGCACTGGGGAAGGCACTCGACAGTGTCGGTGCTGACTCAGCCCCACAGAGGTACCGCTAGAACCTGGGCACTGGTTGAACTCGGTGCCACTGGTCAACAGCCTTTGAGTCAAGGAGACAGTTTCCTGCCCACCATGCCCACCATGCCCACCTTTCTGGTCTCCGTCTCACCAGTTTGGCTGTGTGACTTACTTAGAAAAAAGATGTGTTACTTTAAGTAAGGGACTCTTAATCCTCTGCCCTTCTCCCACCCCCAAAACCTCCTCCAAACTGTAAGAAAAAGCCTCAGTTCAAGTTCATGAGAAAGGTAATTCTAGAGGAAGAATTCCTTTTGTGATCTTGTGACATGGTTGATGATGGGTGCTGTCAACACTGCCTGTACACCACGGTCACCGTGCTGTCTGGTTGAGAGTCAGGCCCAACCCCAAGTCAGAGGCTGCAGCCCTGCAGCTCAGGCACACGGACACACTCATCCCAGTTTGTCTCTCTCTTCTTGGGTGAATACTCATTTACGTGTCATCTGGCAAAGGCAGATTATTGGGCAGTTGCTGATCAGTAGGTCCGATTCATCACTAATAATGACCTCTTCGTGTGGCCACCCTGTTGGCTGCAGGGACAGGGCTCCCGTTGCCACCGCTCCTTCCCTTTACCAGCTCTTCCCGGGGCCGAGGCTCGTCCCTGACCTCCTTGGCCAAAAGGAGTGGGCAGGATTGTGTCTAAAAGTAGGTGTGATTGCTCAGCGCCAGGGGAAGGAGCTCTGGGACCAGCACCCACATGGACACATGTAGTGCTGTATTCCAGGAGGAGGAGCATCTGAGTGTTTTACACAGCGTATGCGAATTACGAGTACTGAGCAAGGAACTCTGGCCGCGGAGAATTTAGGAAAAAACAAGTAACACGAGTGTTTTCTTTCAGTCTCTTTAAAAAGTATTGCCCATGATTACCTTTATCTGCTTATTATTTATTCCTTCTGGTTACCTTGACTCCCCTTCTCCACTTGCTTTCCATTCTTCTTTCCATTCCTTCTGCCATCAAGTTGCACTGCTCCTGTTATGAGCAGGGTGTGTGCTTTTAAATACAGATTATTGTGTCAGTGCAGGGGGGAAAGGCTTGCAGCTGTTTGCCATTTAGGTATTCGAGCCATGGGGATGGCGGAGGGCAGGTATCTGCAGTCCCAGTTACCAGCCTGCTCAGAACCTCATTTAGGGTAACATGGAAACTTGGGTTGAATCCTAATGGACTGCAGATCGGGCTCGCTAGACCCATTTTGGTCAATTCCAGCAAAAGTGGAAATGCTGTTGCAGTTTCTGATATGAAATAGTTCTTGCTCACAACAGTGGCTCGGTAACTATGTGTCAGAGGTCAAGTTCACAATAGAGCAAAAGCTCTCTGGAATGTTAACAGTCAGAAATAGATACCCCTGGACACTTGGACATGCCTGTAATTACCCAAATTGTGTTCCATGCTTCAGGAAAGTAACTCCCTGGGTGTGTCGCTTTGGGATTTGACTGAAAGGTTCAAAGAGAGACGCCTGATATTTTTTCCTTTCCTTCTTATATGAAGTGCAGTGTGTAAGATTTGAGAGTTGGATGTTGAAACAGTGAAACTTCCTTTAAAAATACTTTCAGATTGTCAACCTAGTGGCAAAGAATTTACAGGAAAATTAAAGTTGCGTAGGCACAAGGGGCTTTTAGACTCGCAATCCATTTGGAAAGTGTTTTATTTGAAAGCAAGGGAAATAATGAGAATTTGGGGTAAAAAGAAAAAAAAGGAGTGTTTTTAAAGACACCATATCTGAGTGCAGTGTAATGCAGAGAAATACAGAGCAGGCTGTGGAGTTTCCCAGCAGGAGTGCGCGAGTGCTGCCCCAAACACGTGATTTAGGGAGGAGGAATGGGAAGAGTGTCGTAAATAGTTTTCATTAGTACCTACATGTTTGGGGCTTCTTTATGTGGAGTGAGGAGCACAAGTATGTTAAATATTTAACAAATACATTTCAGGAGGCGGAGAGATGGGTTCGGACGTGCTGCCTTTCAACACCAACAAAACAAAGCTCCCGAAGAATCCTGTGACTGCTTCGTCGTTAAATATAAGCACAGTTCTCTTTGAGTCAAATAATTACAGTTTCCTTGGTGATCTTCATGTGTCAAGCACTGAAGATTTAACTTTTTGTTAATCCTTTTCTATTTTAAAGAAAGTATTCTTAACAAGAATCAACTGTGCGTGCCAAAGGCACGTTGCTAAATAACGGGTGGGCCAAGTGCAGGCTTCTGAGTTAGGCCATCCAGAGTTTTCTGCTTAAACAGGCACTTGCTGTACTTACTATATGATATTAGAAATTGCTATAAATTCTGCATTCCCCTTTGTTACTAAAATAAGGAAAATTTCTGTATACTGGTTTGTGAGATGTGACTGGTTCTCAAGGGTAGAAATCTGCAGATGTTTGCATATACCTGAAACGTGAAAGGAAGGTGTATGTGTATGTAATTTCTAAACCCCATGTCTTTTGTTTATTAAGAAGTTTTATTCTTTATAGAAATGCTACTTATGAATTTTTTTTTTTTCTATTTACCTGCAAGTAAGCTTGATTCCTCAGCTACTGGAGCATGACTCTGTTCTCGCTAAACCCCGGGAACACCACAGTAATCCTGTTAAAACCCCTTAATGCTGCGTGTGTGTCCCAGTGCAGCTGAAGGATTATTCTGTGCAGGTAGCACTGCTCCTGTACAGCGGAGAGGAACGAGCTGAGCTTGAGGCCAGGTGGAGACGCAGGTTCTGGCTGCTGGGTGAAACCATGTGCTTTTTCTCTTGCTAAGGAAGCAACTGTAATATGGAAGCGTCTGAAAGCCTTCAAGTACAAATCCAATAATGTTAATCTTATAAAGTACTTTTTTAGTGCAGATACTTCTTTACTTTCACTGTGTTGTTTGTCCTTATCCCTCACAAAAAGCCCTGTGGCCAGAAACGGAGTTAATCAGGCTGTTGGCAGTGGCGTGAACAGCAGGAGTATGCGAGGAGGAAGAAAGGTGTATGAACGTGGAAAGCAGGACAGATACAAGTTAGTCTCCCAGACATGACAAGACTTGCTGTCTGGACTCGTTTAGGTAATGAGAAGCAGCAGTTGAGAGAAGAGGAGAAGAGAGGGCAGTGATGCAAAACTCAGGCTGCGTTCTCACCCCTGTGAGCGTGTGCTCACACCTCCGTGGCCTGTGAGGTGTGCACTCCAAAGAGAAGCTGCAGTCAGGATGCTTTCTGAAAAATGTTTTCCCTTAAATACAAGGAATTTGGAATGAGATTTAGAGCCAGATCAAGGGAAAGGGAGGTGGAAGGTCCAACTGTTGGAGGTGGTAGAGCCGATGGATGAAGTCTGGAAGGGTTGTCCTTTGTCTCCAGCGAAGCAGAAGCTCCCCGCTCATAAAGATGCTCGTCACATCAAAGCAGAGTGTCCAAAGGAGGAATCAGAGCTGATCTGATTTTGTCATCACACGCAGTACTGGGATGCATGCCAAGACAGACCATAAACACGGTCACGTGCATGTTCTGATATGCTAAAAGAAGATATAATGGACTTGAGGAATTTGTAGGATATTCTAAGTTGAAGAAATTTGAAACTAAAAATTTAGTTTGAAGGCAGCTATTTACTGTGTTGTAGCTCTGCCCTGGGTGGGCAGACCTCCTGTGTTTGTTCTTGTTCTCGCTGCCTTTCTTCCTCTGCATGTAGATGTTGGACACCTATCCAAAAGTAGCTCTCCGAGATGACTTCAGAGCCCAAACACCAACTACTCCTCACTTCCTTTCTTTAGACAGAGCATGTGAGGATCTTTCTGCTAGGAACTGGGACTGGGCAAGTAGTGGATAAGATGCTGATTGTAGTTTAACCTTGTGAAACTCATACTAAGCGGTGACATGTAACTAAGTCGCCATAAACGATGTCGGTGGTTAATGGAAACATAGTTAAGTATAGCAGGATTTCTTTTGTGAAGTATTCTGCGTATTTGTGTGGCCTCACAAAGGTGATGGGAACCGATGGGCATTTTCCCCATCCTGTGACATAAAGCTCTCTCAGATACCTGCTGAAAACAGATCTGTATCCCAGAACTTCTTTTACTTTTTTCCTTCCGTCAGCCAAGCATAATTCAGCTTTTAGTCTTGCAGTTGGAGTAGCTCCTTTCCTGTCTCTTTACGAAGCCATCAGACAGCAGCAACTCCATCGTTAATTGTCAGTGGTGGAGGAGCAGATTTGCTTCAGTACCTTCTTCGAAGCTCACCCAAGAGGAACAGAGTGAAGGTGAGGGCAGCTCCAGGGGTGGCACTTGGTGGCCTGAGGCTCAGAGCCAGCTCCCGGCACAGTTGTGTGTTTGTGCAGCTCAGGGCTGCAGAGGGGAGGCTGATGGCTCCAGCCTCGCTAGCAGGTCCCCTTGGAAGCGTCCCCGGCGAGAAAACATTCCTAGCAGGCAAACAAGGAGCTGCTGGCAGAAGGAGGATGATCTGCGTGTGGCACGGGGAGGAGGTGTGGTGCTTAGCATGCCGTGCTGGAGGGTAAAGCTCTTCTGTAATCACCTCTTAATTATATTGCATTTAGCTCCTGGGATGTTTTCATGCAGCCTTTAGCCAGAATTTGATGCTCACTTTCCCATATTCATCTGATAAATGGCAACATAGATTTATTTCTTTTTTTGTAAGAGACATTGGCTGATTTCCTTCAATCATCTCCTCCTGCAATTACTGATTTCTTCGTGATGAAAAATGCCTGACGGATACGTGGTTGGCAATCTGATACTCTCTTGTAATTATGGACTAGGAAGATTACACTTCCTTAATATTTGTGATCTTTAAAGAAAAAAAAGTCTTCTCCCAGTCATCTTCTCAGGAAAAAAAGAAAAAAAAAAAAAAGTGGAATAGTGGCAGGACTGAGTGAAGGTTGTTCCAAAAAGCATTGCCCGGGGGGATCTGGAGGAGTGCTCTGCGGAGAGCTGCTTTTCTTCTTCTGTCTCTAGTGGTGGCATTCAGAAGCACATAATTTAGAACGTTAGTATTTTCCTTTGGTAGGTATTTCATAAACTGGTGGGGCTTTAGCTGAATTGTTAACTTTCTGCTGCAGTTTTCAAGAGCAGTGTACGCTATGTCATGCCATTGGAGACCTTGCAAGTTCCCACGTCCCCTGATGGCGTGTCCAGCTAGAATGTGTGGGTAGACGTGCAAGCGAATGTAGTCGTAGAATAATTCATCTCTGGGTTTCCTTTCAAGTACCATCCCCAGTCCCTAAAGCTGCTGTGCGCTTACCGCCGCTCCTGCCAGAAGTGCTGTCCAGCTGTGCTGATGGATGCAGCAGCAGCTCCAGCTGCCGGAACGGAGGCGGGGGGCCCGCTGCCTTCCCTGGGCTGAGCCCCCTCCCCGTCCTGACTGCAGCTCTCCCGGCCCTTGTGCAGCAGGGCTGCCCAAGGAGGGCTGCAGGTCACTTGGACAGCATTAACCCGTGTGCTTTTTATACCTCCAGCTGCATGAATAATCCATGCCACAATGAATTTGCTTCTCCGAGTCGTAGTTTTAGGGGATGCTTAAGCTGAGCCCAAAAGAATGAATCTATCTCTATGGCCAGGGACTGTGGCGGGCAGAAAATCATTCTGCTGTTAATACGTAGCTGCTGTAATGGACAACGATTAGTTCCTTTCAGCACTGGAAAGCCAACTGTGTTCCATTTTTCTCAAGTCATATGTCCTCCAACTAATAATACAGTTCACAAATACAGCCTGGAAGCCTCTGTGGAGCTTGCAAAAACCAGATGAACTCACATTGTGGGGGACTTCATTTTCTCTGTGGACACTTAACTATTTTAACAGGTCTGAGTTAGAAAGGGCAACATACGTGAAAAAAAATACTGGTTTTGCATGGGAAGGTTTTGGTGGCAGAGGGCTTGTCGGTTGGCTTCTGAGAAGCTACCGGAAGCTCCCCCATGTCTGACAGAGCCAGCTCCAGCCAGCTCCAGGCCGGACCCACTGTGGTCCAAGGCTGAGCCCATCACCAACAGTGGTAGTGCCTCTGGGTAACGAATTTTGGAAGGGGGCAAATATCTGCACAGTGTCAGCCGGCAGAGAGGAGTGAGAATATGTGAGAGAAACAACTCTGCAGACACGAAGGGCAGTGAAGAAGGAGAGGGGGGACATGCCCCAGGCATCTCACCAGAGAGATTCCCCTGGAGCCCGTGGTGAAGACCATGGTGAAGCAGGTTGTGCCCTTGCAGCCACGGGGGTCTACAGCGGAGCAGATACCCACCTGCAGTCTGCAGGGGACCTTACACCAGAGCAGCTATATGTCCAAAGCAGGCTGTGGCCCTGTGAGAAGCCTGCGCTGGAGCAGGCTCTTGTCAGGACCTGTGGACCCACAGAGAGAGAGGAGCCCATGCTGGAGCAGGTTTGCTGGCAGGACTTGTGACCCCATGGGGGTCCTGCAATGGAGCAGTCTGTACCCAAAGGACTACGCTCTGGAAGGAACCCATGCTGCAACAGCTCATGGAGGACTGCAGCCTGTGGGAAGGAGTGGAGAGGTCTGGGAAGGACTGTGCCCCATGGGATGGATGCCACGCTGGAGCAGGGGAAGGGGGGAGGGAGTCCTCCTGAGAAGGAAGGAGCAACAGAGACAACATGTGATCAACTGGCCACAACCCCCATTCCCCATCCCCATTCAGCTGAAGCACTGAAATAAGAAATGGATCTACTTCTTTACTAGTCCAGCTCTTTGTTTCCCTGGAATAAAATAGTTTTCCAGTTTTAGAAACGGATGGGAAAGGTGGTCCTCACCTCACTGTGCTGGTATTGCTGAAGATCTGGCCAAGCTGCATTTAGCTGAAAAGCATTTTATTTCTTATCAGAATAGCATCTGTAGTGACACATCTCAGTTTAGAATATTAAACGGCTCCAGGCTAGAGACAGGGAATGAGTTGTTAGTCTGAAAAATGCTTTGAAGCAAGAGCACACCTTGGAAGCGCTCTGCGTCTTTCTAGGAAGAGGCTGCGGGAGGAAGAGGCTGCGGGAGGAAGAGGCTGCCGGAGGAGCTTCCAGGTGGAAGGTGCTTCTCACCCGCGGTGCCACCCCGAGCCTGGGGCCGGGCGGCTGGGACCTGTGCCGCTCGCCGCGAGGCTTCGCTTTTCAACGTGGCTGTGTTGCCAGTGGAGAATAAATGGTGTGAAGCGTTTCTGCCCTGGTACCGCGACCCAGAAGCACGGGAAGATACCTCATGGAAAGCGTGGTGCAAGGCAGCGGGAGCCGGCAGAGCGCTTGCCTTCGCCCAGCCTTCAGTCACTCGGAGACGTAGGGATTTATTCGTCAGCGTGTTAAATATAACTGAGTACACATACAGCGTAGCAAAAACTTGAACACAGCGCAGTAATATAAAAAAACACAAAAAAAAAAAAAAAAATGTAATATATTGGCATATGTTAAAAAAAGTTACCCGTACACAATTAAGAACAAATACCGTGCCACAGAAATATTTGTTTTAACCAGATGGTCTTAAGTAAGGCAGTCAGAGCTGTGGTCACAGCACATGAGTTGTGTTTCCATAGTAACACTAGTTTGGCAGACCGAGTTCTTTAGCTCTGCACTGCAGTGTTCGTTACAGTCTACTCCTCGTGTACTTGCTTCCACTGACATTGAAAATGATACTTGGGCGATCCTGTGCACTTAAAGGTGTGCACACATCACGAGAAGTCGCATTTCCCCAAAGCAAGAATGTCCTCGTGTGCGAGTGGCGTTTCTGGTGGAAGGGCAGCACTGCCCTTCTGTCACATACGGTGCAGGTACGAGTGTATCAGTATAAACTTCAGCACAGACACGGGCTACGTGGAAGCCAGGCGCTGGGCTGCGCTGTGTGCTGGGGGTGGCTCTCGAGGGGTAAGGGAAGAAGCTTGGCTCCAACTGTTCCCTTCCTGTGCAACTTCAGAAGAAGCTACAGGGAAAACATCTTCATCATCTAACCTTAAATGATGGCATGTGTACTGAGCTGTGTGAAAGGGCTGAACTGTGCAGTGACTTTGAAGATTTCTCAGTGAAATGAATCTGATTCAGATATAGTAAATCATATTAGTGGAGATAAGTTGTATGCTTACAGAATATGCCCTAAATAATTGAGAGTGATGGTGATCTATGAAATTTAGACTGAAACCGTTTTGCTAGGTGGCAACAGCCAGAACTGTTCACAGGAGAACCGCAGACAGGTTCAGGACACAGACTGGGTGTCCAGGTCCATCTGCAGCTGGAACCCCCAGTCCATAGCACAAGGAACTAGCCGTGTAGCTTTTTTAAGCTAATCAAAGTTTGGACTCCGTCGGACATTCATGAAAGTACTGTTTTCCTTGAACCCTGGATGGCGAGTCAGACGATGGGTTTTCTGCAGGCTGCCACCAGGCGGGACCAGGCTACAGGTGCTCTCAGCCAGCAGTTTCCCTTCTGCCCCCAGCATGCCAGCAGTGCCCGGGTCACAGGGAGGCTTGAGGCATCCCGAAGAGGAAAGGATTCGGAGTTGGTTTAGCGAGTTTTGACAAAGGCCGATGGTCTCGCTAAAACCAGATGTGCTTTCCACTTCAGCTACAGGGAACAGATAAACTAAACTCCATCTTACTGCTGATTGATCAGGGGGATGAAAAAAAAGAAAAATCCTATCTTAAGATAATCTTATTGTGTCTGATGTAGGTAAATAGCAAAACTCGTGTCCTTAGCAATAGTGTGTTGAGCGCTTCTAGAGAAAGAGAGAACACAACTTTGCTGTATCAAATGATGGGCCTGGGTGCATTTCCCAGGGTCATTGCCTTGCCTTTCATTCAGATTTTAAGTGTGCAGCATTTTTTAAGGTTGTTTTAGTGAAAAAAGAAAAGGGCTTGTAAGAGGCAGAGACAGTTGGGTGCTGGGAGACCCATCCCGTGCCCCACAGAGTGCGAGTCGCAGGGCCGGCATGATCCGAGTTTTCCATTCATCTTTGGAAGCGCCTCTAACGCTGCGATTCTGGCCACAGGCAGGGCAGAGAATGTTTCTTTCTGCCATGTCACACAGTACAGTGGTTTTTCCACCCGTTTTGATTGTTCTCCATGAAATTAATGTTATTTTATAAATGCCAGCCTAGTGCTGACTCTTTGCTTTGCATCTTGAAAGCGTCTCCCTGGAGGTCGTGCGCAAAACTGCGTAGCTGTTGCTGCATCCATGAACTGCATCCCATAATACAGAAACAGCGAATCTTTAACCAAAAAGAAGTAAAGAAATTATGAAGGAAGGCATACTTACCTTTTTTAATACACCACACTTTGCCTGCATGTTGCCACACACACAGAAAATACCGTGACACTTTGGAGTTACCTTGAATGCGTAAGGAATGATGAGTTTAAATCATCAACTTCATCATCAGTTTTGAAATGACGCACACAGAAATATTTTTATTCCCATTATAAGAAACACCTGAGAAGCCAACGACTGAAGTAGGTTAAGGGAAATTATTTCATACTGTTTGTCAAGGGCTTTTTTTGCTTTGCCTTTGATGCAACCTGCAGCAGTGTTTACAGAAATAGCTAGGCTCACAAATAATTCATGTCCCATTGATCTTTCAGGTGATGGTCCATTTTTACACTCCCCATTTGCCTCTCTTGTTGGTTTTTTTTTGCTAAAACTTTGCTTAGCAGTGGAAGAGAAGGAATTTGGTTTTCATTTTCGCATAGGAAGTGTAAGCTAAGGAATACCTTTCCAGTGCAATGACTATTAGTAACAGATTTTAGTTGAGAAGGGCTCCACAGGGTATGCTGTGTGTGCAGGACTGGGTTCCCTGCTGAGTGCCCACCCTGCCCACGGGCAGCTGGAGCCCTGCGTGCCGCACAGCGGGGACGTGGCTGCCCCGTCGTCGGGGACAGGAGCCTGACGTCCGGCCAGCTCGGGGCCGCAGCCTCAGCCAGCCCACCTTCATCTTCAGATCTCGGGAGGAGTGCACTGAGTGTTTGCAAATCTGAGCTTTTAAGCAATTTTTATATTTACTCCAGGCAAGAAGCAGTCAGGAGGTGTAACAGAAATGTCCACAGCAGGATTGCTCTAGCAGAACTTCAAGTATTAGTGCTGGCACAAAGTGGGGTTATATTTTGCTGGTATAGCGTGTGATAGTGTTAGAGCAAAATGCAAGTCTAATAAAGAATTCTAAATACAGTATTTTACTTAAATAAGACCTCTTCATTATAAATCTTTTTTTCCCCAGTAAAAATTATGAAATTTAAATACATAGTAGAAAAACCAAACCCAGTTTCATATGAAGTGAGCAGACATTTGACTATTCTGCTTTGTCCCAAATTGCAAAATCCTATTAGAAACTTCTATTGATACTGTCTAAGATAGAAAAACAGAGAAAAAAAAAATCTTGACTGTGGTTGGGAAAGCCCATGAAGTGATCTGAGTATGGGTATGCACCAGGAGGCAGGGTGCAGCCCTAGCACAGCCAGCTCACCGGTGCGCTCTGATCCCGTTTCAGCCCTGTTCCAGTAGCAGTGAGCTGGTGCTAGCACCTTTAATTCCCCTTGTTTAGATTCAGGGTGTTTTGATGAAGTAAGTTTTGGTCAGGGAAATGAAGACACTGCCGTGTTTGAGTTGTTGCCCCTTCGGGAAGGAAAGGAGCGGGTGCTGCAGGAGGTGCAGCTCAAAGCGTGCAGGTGTTGTGATGGACAGCGTTCCGTTCCCGATCCAGCGCTAGCAGCAAGCACGGGCTCTAATTTAGACTATACTTGTCTTCCCCTCCAACAGGCATCTGTGTCTTCTGAACTTGCAGGAATAAATTTACACAGCCACAAACAGTAATTTGTAGGAGTTTAGACCGTGCCAAGGTAAAAAGCAGAACTTCAGACTGAGGCACTTTTTAGGCAAGATGGCTTTCCAGCAGCTAAGCCAGCCAAGGAGACCACCGTGTGATACTTGACAAATGTATTAACATTTAACACCTTTAAATGTGGTGACTTGTCCTATCTAACCACGTGAGGTGTAACATGCTGCGCCATACATACCATCCATAGCAGCGTGCAAGAACATTTTCCGTGGTGCCGTGGTATCTGCTATCTGTTTGACTGGCAGATACACTCAGACGCGGTTGACAGCAGCTAGCTGAAATAGTGAGAACTGGTAAATGCATCAAAATCGTTCATAACATTTTGACATTTTAAAGCATCTTCCTGCTATATTTTTAGGAACAGAGGAGCAAGTTGTGACAGTCATTTAGACATTCCTCGGTGCTCAGAAATACCTATGACCTGGGCAACGTGGCGGTTTAATTAAACGATGAGGTGGGATATGGAACCAATACCTCGAGGCACTTGAGCACTAGTAATTTTAAGCATGTGAATATTGTGCTTGTGCTTGGCTGTTGTCAGCTGAGTTGGAATGGCAGACTGTCAAACTGATAAACCGTAGCTACTAGGGTCAGCTGAGGGCTTGAAGTTAAGCATGAGCTTAAGCACCTTTCTCTGCTGATGCTAGTGGTGGAACGGGGATACTGTCCTGGAGCGTTCTGGCCTCTGTCAGGATGATGTCTCGCAGTTCATACATGCTGCTTTAAAGCACTGCAGACTTAATTTAGCCTCCTGCTTCTTCATCTATTACGATTTTTCCAGTACTGTTCTTTAAAAGAACTGCAGCTGGTTTCCTGTCAGCTGAATGTAGGTATATGCCATTTTGCTGCAGATACACTGGAATACTCATAAACCTTGTCTTATTTTTATTTCCAAGTATCTTGTCACCATCAGTCTGTAGAGAGCATTCCTTATCTGCTTTTAGCTTTTTATCAGTAGATAGTGTTAAGTTGCTTCCAGAAGGAGAAGATGCGTTCTTGAGTAAGTAGGTCATGGGAACAGCCAAGTGATGGCATTTCTGCAAAGCAATGGAGAGGAGATTTCAGACTGGAGGTGGAAAGCTGCTCTGAAGAAAGACAGGTATCTCCTGGGATGGAGGGATGCGCGCTGCCCGCGGCGCTCGGCTCTGCAGTCATGCTCGCTGGGGTGATCTACTCACTTGGTTTGCTACAGACACCCAGTTCAGAGGCTCGCTCCCATGGGCTGCCTTTCCTAGAGACTGGATTATTTTCAACATTTAAATGTCCAAAACCTGCTAATGTGCAGTAGTGGAGGAAAAATTATCTCTGAAAATTAGTCTCTCCCATCCCAGAGAGCCTGAGTCACTTTTGCAAGGTAGTTGTTCGGGTGGAGAGAACTCCTTGAGTGCACAGAGTTTAACTGCTGGAGGTTTCTGGGAGACGGTAGTGTAGTAAAGAAAATTCCCCTAATAGTGTTTTGGCTGATTCTCTTTCTTTCAGAACTCAGATTACAGCTTAGACCTTTGTTCTCAAAGTCACTGGCCAAGCATTGTGTTCTTGACACATGTGTTACATTAAGAGCAGCATCCTTCTTGTCTGAAGTACTTAGTCTTTCTGATAAATGTGTACATGGTGGTTGTCAAAAATTGTGTGAATCCAAGTTATTGTCATGCTAGGCAATTTTTTCCCCTTTTTTTCCTTAAAACTTTATTTCTTGTTATTCTACTTAGGAAAAGGTTTACTTTGTTATGAAAAAAAAA